>MU226618.1:408615-433039 GCA_018584345.1 Thuja plicata
TATATATCATGTATTTTAATGATTAGCAGTTGGTAGTCTTATGTTCACCATGACATGCACCAAACCAGACATTATGCAAGTAGTGGGAGTTGTCATTCGGTACATGGAAAATCATAATATTGATCATTGGACAACTATGAAGTGGATTCTTAGATATCTAAGAGGCACTTTAAATGTTGCTATATATTATAGTGGGAATAGTCTTCAAGTAAATGGGTGTGTGGATGTAGGTTTTGGAGATAGAGATAAGACAAATTCTACTATAGATTATGTTTTCTCCTTAACTATAGGTGTTGTGAGCTGGGTATCAAATTTATAGATAGTGGTGGCATTGTCAACTATTGAAGCCGAATATATGGCAGCAACACAGGCTAGCAAGGAGGCAATTTGGCTTCATAGGATTTTGGGTGAGTTACAAGTAAAACAGGACAAAATAACTTTATATTGTGATAGTCAAAGTGCTTTACACTTAGCATGGAACTCAACATACCACTCTAGAACAAAACATATTGATATTAGATATCACTTTATTCATGAAGTGGTGGAAGGAGGAAAAATCTCTTTGGCCAAGATTCACACTGATATAACCCTATAGATATTATGATAAAATGGTAGAGAGAAGTTCATTTTGTGCATAACCTTTCTTGGTATGCAGATTATCTAATAACAAGTAGCATTGGAAATGGTCTTTCAGTAGAGGAATTATTCATAAGCTTGAAATTTGACTTAAAGTGGGAGAATGTTGGAATGTGAAGTCATCATGAAATATCATCTCAATGTGGTTGAGTCATAATGGACTCTCAGCTATTTATGGCTAACTCATCATGGCCCTCTCATATAGTGTATCGTTAAGGCACTCGTCGTAGGCGACCACACTGAAGGCGTCTTGCTGGGGGTACAAATTTTTTGAGACTTACTATAAGTAGCATATTTTTATTAGGTCAATTACTATAAATATTAAGGTTGTTTGGTGACTTACCATAAATAGTAATTTTGGCATGTATTGAACATGTAGTTGTACAATTCTTACTTACCAAATTTAGAAAGTTGTCTGTAATCACGACTCTAAAACATGGTTGTTATATGTAGCTCAAAGTAATGATTTGAAGTACTTTTTGAAGATTGTTGTAACTGTAAAAATTCCTCAGAATCAAATACAAAATATATTTTCTCATGGTTTTTTTCTAGGTGTAATTTTAACACGTTTTTCCACATAAAACTTAGTGTTATGTGTGTTTGTCCTTCTTTGTAATTTTTTGCACTTTTAAATTTCACAATAGAGGATGGGGGATTTACCAAACTATCTTAGCCTCAAATGTCGCCAATAAGCCTCTGTAAAATGGTCACTCAACAAAAAATGATCTACATCTTCCTCTCTTGCCTTGTACAGAATAAGTCTCCTAATTCCATGGATGCCAATCTCGCTTAATCTATTCTAGGTTAGAATGCACTTATAGATAGCCAAACAAGAAAAAAAAAACCTACCTTTCACATGTAAGTATTACCCCAAAGGATTTTAGTTAACCAATCTAATTTCCTCATAGTAGCATCCTTGATTTTATAGCCCAGCTTGACATTATATTCCCTAGAGTTAGAACAAAACCACCTTATTCTATCTTCTTCCTCGGATGGACATAAGACACTACAAGCTAGGAGTTCTCTCAAAATGATTTTTTTCTCCCTAGGAGCATTTATTCCATCCAAATATTTCCATTTCCACCTCGTTATCCTATTTTTTTCAGCCTACACCCCATAACTACTTACCTTACTTCCCCAAACTCTCAAAGTTTCATGCCTAATATCTTCTAGAGATTCCTCCATCTATAGTGCCTCACAACCCTTGCAAGAGTCATCCCAAAAGGATGCATTCATGCCACTCCTAATATCCCATGCGATGTGCTTAGTAATTATATCCCTACATTCCAGAATATAATTCCAAATTACAGATCCCCTTGGCCGGTCCCTGATTGTAACGATGCTTATGGGATCAACTTCATCCAAATATTTTTCCCTCTATATCTTTACCCATTTTAAATCCCCTTTTGAATATAAGTTTCAAAATAGCTTTGCTCCTATATCCAGGTTCATGATGTTCAACTATTGAATGTCAGCTCCCCTAGACTCTAGTGGAGAATAGATTTTTTCCCATAAAATCAATGGGTGTTTTTGATGTTCCTCTATGCCATTTCAAAATAATTTTTTCATTTTTTGAATTATTAATTCTTCAACCTCCGTTGGAATTCTCATACAAGACATTGAGTATTTTGGGATGGAAGAAATAATGAATTTTATCGTCATAAGTCTTCTTTTTAAGGTAAGCCATTTCCCTTTCCATAGCTCCATCTTGATTTTGCAACTATTAATGAGATTATCCCAATATCTTCTTTTGTTGGTTCTAAGAAGAAAGGCATTCCAAGAAATATAACATAGAAATTGGCCCCTCTAAGATTCAAAATTCTTTCTATGTCCACTTATAATCTTGGTTGTGTATTCATGAAGAAGATTTATGACTTTCCCCATTTAATGTTTTTCCTCAAAGCTTTGCAATAGGAGTCCAAAAGGCTTCTCATGGTTCTAGCTTCATTCCTACTATTTTCTCCTTAAAACATCATATCATCAACAAATTTTTGATGAGTAACTGGGCTAGTGTTTGGGGTGATTGTGATGCCTTTCCATTTACATGCATCCTTCATTTAATTGATGCTTCTCCCTAAAATTTTCATCATGATGATGAAAAGAAAGGGGCAAAGAGGGTCATGCTACCTAATTCCTGTATATGAGTCAAAGGAACCATGGGTAGCACCATTGACCAAAAATGATAACTTGGTGTTCACTAGACATCCATTGACCCATGATATCCAATTACTTGAGAAGCCAAAATTTTTAAAAACATCTGCATGAGATCTCTATCCACAAAGTTGTATGCCTTCTAGAAATCCAGGTATACAATCATAATATTCATTCTTTCTTTCTGATTAGTGTGAATCACCTTATGTGCAAAGATGATCCCTTTTGCAATAGATCCTCTAGGGTAAAATCCACTCTACTCTTCTAATATTTTTTTTTTTAAAACTCTTTTTAACATATTCACTATTAATTTAGTTATTATATTGTACATCATATTAAAGATTGAGATAGGATGGTAGTCTACTATACTTTTGGTTTCTTTCTTCTTAAGGACTAGAGAAAAAAATATGTGGTTGAGAGAACCTAGCATTGTCATATTTCTCTTGGATTCTTCCACAACCTTGTGTAAGTATTTTCCCACAATTTCCCAAAAATGTTAGAAAAAACTAACTAGAAAACCATCCAGCCCAAGGGCTTTGTCCAGATTGAGTTGATAGGTAGCTTTCTTGACTTTCTTCATCGTAATTGGTTTATATAAACTAAAATTATCCTTTTCTAAGATTATCTACGAGATGTTCTCTAAAATATTCCTTTATTCTCTTTCATCGGTCTAAATTGGTCTATTCATTATTGTCTCAAAGTTCTGTGGAAAACTTGGCATTCTGGTCACCTTTTAACCAAATTTCCCTTGACTTTTATCTATAATATCATTCTTATCTATCCACCATTTCTCATAATTCCCTTTTCAAAGCTATCTCTGCTTCATAATCATCCACACTCGTGCCTTTGGAAATCACCATCTCATTCAAGGTTGCAAGGTCCTTCTCAATCCTTTCATTCTCCTAGAATATGTCTTTGAAGTTATTTTTAATTCCCAATTTTGAGTTTTTTTTATGTATAACAATTTCTAGTTGATTTTGGGAGTGGTACCCAACTCATACCTCATTCCACCATAATTGGAGATAATCAAAGAGATTAGGATCCCTCAACCACATATTCTCAAATTTCAAGGGGATTCTCACTGGAGGATCCTCGAGTTAGATTGAGATTTGGACAGGGAAATGGTCCAATCCTAAAAAGGGGAGAATGACTACATCCTGTGGATCAAGTTCTTAATGCTAGCCCCAATAGAGAAGAAATTGATCTAACCTTTCAACTATGTTGGTGAGCCTAAACCTCCTATTTGTCCATGTGAAAATCCCATTTTTTGGCCTCTATATCCTTTAGCTTGAGTTATTATCCAAAAAATATTGGAAATCCCTTTGTATATATGTTATATTTTGCAGTCCACCTGTTGCATTGAAATCTCTAGCAATTATGTCCTTCTCCCTATCGAGATCCCTTAATATTCTTGATAGATCAATCCAAATATATCGCTTATCCCTATAGATGTTGATACATAGACATTGATGAAGAAGAATTTTTCATTTTTTTGGAGAGTTTTTCATCTCATCAAGATCCAATTTTGACCTTCCTCCAAAGGGGTCCATTCCATTGTGCTTTAATTCCATAATATGCCCATTCCCCCTGAATTCCCTAATGCTTCCACAAAATTTCTGCCCCATTATTTCAAAAATCTCAATCTATTCATACTTTCCTCCTTGTTCCACTTTGTTTCCTGAAGAAGTACTATTTTATCTTTGCTTAGGTTAATTTTTCCCTTGATTAGGTTTCATTTGTTAGGGTAATTGATTCCCCTAATATTCAAGGTTATATCCCTCATTTCCTCTTGGGAAGGAAGATCTCCTTCCCTGATCTAAGTTTCCTTTGACCCTTTCATTGCATACCATCTCCAATTTTGCTTTGTTTGATTTCAGACCTCTTTTTCCTTATTTTTGATGTTGGGCTTTTTTATCTTTGAGTAAGTCTGTTCAAGACCCCCTTCTTCCAAAATGGATTCATCATCCTCCTCAAATTTTTCTTCACAATCTGAGTCATCATCTATTTCTATTCATTCTTTAATTTTTGGGTTGAATTTCCCTTCATCTTCCATATCCTCTAATAGGGTATCCTTTCCTTCTATCATAGCTTGAATATCTAGGGTTTCAATATCAATGGTTGGTATCTCTATCTTGTGTCCCGTTCCTAATGACTTATTCTCATCCCTTCCTATTTCTTTGGGAAATCAGCTTGCATAGGGGTATGTGCCTCATTCCTAGTTGGAGACAACTTCTCCTCTTGATTCCCATAATCTAATGTTGGAGAAATATCATTTTGGCTTTCTTCCATCTTTTCATTCTTCTCCTCAATAATTTAATAATTCTCCCTTTCCTTCATATCTAGGAAATTAATATTGGGGGGATTATGCTCTCATGATCATCTTCCTTCTTCTCCTACAATCCTTTCAGATGATATTGGGCTTCTTCCATCCCTCTTGTATCTTTATTTTCTATGTCTATGGTTTTCCCAGCTCCTAGGACTTGCTTTGTATATTGTTTTACACAACCTCTACCTTTCTCCAGTACTTTTGTTGATACTATCCATACCCTGTGGTGTTGCGCCTATGGGTGTAAGATGGTGGTGTGCCTTTACTACCTCTGTCCCTTAGGATTCATCCAATAATAACCTCTACTAGGAAGCTTGGAAGGGGGTGAATTGTCACTAATTAATCTTTCCTACTCTATTTCACAACATTTAGACTTTCTTTATTTCTTAATGGTATCATATCCACTCATGTCAATGGATTTGAATTTGAATTAGCACTGAAGCAATTATACCAACAATCCTTCCATTCCTTATTTATTTTTTTCTAGATCTCCTCAAGAGGCATTGTCCTTTTCACCTCATCCCACTGTTATGACATTAGAAGGGGATTCCTCTGCAACTTCTAGATCTGGCTATTGTTAGAAATAGGAAATACTGAGAGGGGGGTGAATCAGTATTTCACAAACTTTTTCCCAAATATGCATATAATTAATTAACTTCAAACTTGCATATGAAACCAAACTGAATATACTAAACAGTAAGAAAAACCATAACACAAATGAACTCATAACACCATAATTGTTATTGAGGAAACCCTGGCCAAGGGAAAACCCCGGTGGGGATGGTACCCACAAGATGATCCACTAATAAAGTATCTCACAAAAGATATTGACCCTGTTAGGAGTCTATTACAATTGTAGTGATCACTGTCCTTGTTAGAGGACTAGGCCTTGTTAGAAGCCTCAACTCTATTAGGAGTTAGTATTACAAAATAAGATTGTATGGAAGGTGAGTCCATTGCCCAAACATGCAATATACAATGATAGTCCTTAATACAAAAGATGGCTTACAAAACTTTCCCTGGTTGTTGAATATCTTCAACATTCTGATCTGTCTATTAAGCTCTTCACAAAACTTTCACTTCTCTGATATAAAATCATACTTCGCATATCACATCAATACTGCTCATAGTATCATCAATTATCATTCAATTCTTGTTACAAAATGAACTTCTTATTTACTTTCCTTTATACAAAATACAATACTTAAGTTGGCTTACACATTTCAAAACATAATATCATTCCTTGTTGACTGGGGGTTAAAATATAGGATGTCATCCCTAACTAGTTATGTCATTATTTTGAAAATAAAATAATCCCTTAACCCAAATTTACCAAATACTTGTTGCTGCTCTGTTCTGTCGGCTTGCACTATCTCTAGTAGATTAATCATAACTTTATTTGTACTGTCTGTACAATCAAACGCTCTTAGTTGTAGCTTCAATATACTTTATATACCATTTACTCAAGCTCATGTGCTCTATAATTACTTTTTTGAACCTCTCTAAACAAAATAGTCTTTATTCAGACTGTTATACTTAGACAATTTTACAAAACTAGCATACAAAACTATATCTCCAAGTAATGTTGTCTCCATACTGAGTATATGTTTCCATAATGACAACATCATGATATCCTACTTAACCAAATTTCCAACAATCTCCCCCTTTGTCATTGATGGCAACATATGAAAATTGGCTAAGTCCTAAAACTTTCAAAAATCCAAAACTTCAAAAACTGTCACATTCTCAACTATTACTCCCCCTTTAACTATACTTATCCTTATATTAATTACAATTTTCACAGCTAATACTCCCCCTTTGAAAATAATTAAAAAGGTGTGAAAATATCTATGTACAAGTCAAAATTGATATACCTCTTGTCTTTTAATTTTGTAAGGCTGGAAGGCATGAAATACAATCTTTAAAGCTCACCTTCAAGTTAGATATATCCTTGTCCCATGTATTCTTCACTGAAGTTTCCACGTTGAGTAGTGCACATAGGCCATACGATACAATCTCAACTGCACTCAAGTTAGGATAGGAAAATTTTATATACGATGTCTTTGAAGTAAGACATTCATCCAACTGGGTTTGCACATTATTGATCTTTAGTACCAAATGCTCTCGGATAAGGGAAAATCTCTTCAACTTTCTTTCCTTTTCATTCTCCAATAATCTTATGTCATCATTAAATTTGCTAATCTTTTGTTCAATGTCTGTTATCTTCATGTTGGGATTCTGCGACTCATTCAAAGTAGTTTGTAATTCAGTTTCTTTGTTCCTCAACTTCTCTTCTATGTCAAAGATGTGATTGTGTGAAAGGGTACATTGACTGTATAGTATTCTTCCTCTCTCTAGACATTTCCTCAACTCCTTAATACAAACATCAAGATTCTCCAAGTCATTCTTAATATTTTGACAAATTGCTTGAAATATATGTGCATCATGTGTTGATTATGCCTTCACTATTGCAATATCTGTTAATGTGGTGAACTCGCTGTCAAATGCCTTCATGACATCCTTAGCTCTAGCTTGTGGATCAAATTCACTAACTTGTGTAGATATAACATGTTGTAATTTGTTTCTTACTTCAAGTAGTGATCCCTCCAAAATTTTCACTTTCTTGTTCTTTCCAATCATCTTATTCAAGGATGAGATCAACTCTATTTGATTATCATCATCAACTTTTGTTCCTAAGTTCACCAAAAGTGATTCAATGGGTGATTAGGATGAACTTGTTTTTGTGTCCTTTTGTGGTGTGTCCAACTATATATTCTGGGGTACTGTCACTTCCTTTTCTTTTCTTCATACTTATTCTTCTCCTTTATCAATAGGTGCTTGTAACGGTGTTTCTTTTTCTGTCTCAACATGCTTAAACCTAGGCAAGGTTAAAGTAATCTCTTTTTCAATCATCTTCCACTTTTTTTGTAACTCAATATCAATACTTTCAACTTTTTTTTCTTTTGATTCTGATTCTTCTTTCTTTTCTTCTTCCTCATTATCTGAACTAGAATAATTATCCATTCCTTCCAAATTTCCAACTCCTCCTCCTTCAATATATTTTCCTTCATTGTCCTTAAAAGGGTCTTCTTCTTTTTTAATTGTGATACTCGTGCCTTCTACTTCCATATTTTCATCATTTATTGATATTGTTGGTGGTGTAATAGTTGTCTACAATGTTTCCTTTTCAGGTGAAGATTCCTCTATTTGTGTAGTTGTTACTATGACTAGGGTGTCTTTTTTTGACTCACTCTGTGTTTCTACTGGTATACATGTCATAAATTTTACAACTTCTTATTCTATTTCTCTATTTACTTCCTCATAATTTCCTCCCATGATTAAGATAGTTCTCCTCTTCTTTCTCACTAAGAATTTTCATTATTTCCTTAAAGTGTTCCTCATTCTTAACTTCACATAATTTTCTCACAAATCTTTCTCTTATGTTACTATCTTCTTCAATTTTTCTTGTGTTCCTGTTAATTAGTCTATCATATAACTCATTAGGTATCTTGTCTACAAGTATCATGTGTCTAACAACTACATTTTCAAGATTCAACTTCTCAAAGTTGTTATACATCTGGTAGTACTTATTCAACTTGGTAAAGTCTCCATCATTAATGATTAAAGGGTTAACTTTTCAATCTTGGGCTTCCATTGTTTCTTCTTGCTACTTCCTGCCTCTTCTTATGTTTGATTTCTAGTCTAGCTTTGCACTTTTCCTCTCATTCTTTTTATAGGTGAAGTTTCTTCCTTTTGTGTTCTCTTCCTTTCCATAGGTGTGTAAATGGTTTTTTGCCTCTTTCCTGGTCCACTTTCCATTTCTTTTACTCTCTTAGCTTTCTGTGGTGATGCAGGTGTTGTGGTGAATCTGGTTGATTTGCTTGTAGTTGTTGTTGGCTTTGCAATTGATATACTCAACTCACTTTCCTTTGTAATGTCTTGATCAGTAATTTGTACAACTGGTGCAGATGATGATTTTGTTGCTAGAGGTGGTACTTCTAATGTTTCTTTTATGCCCTACATACCCATCCCTACATTTTGTGTGCAAACTGTTGGGTCCCCTCTTTTTGCTTTTGGCTCTTGCCTTGTTTTCTTTGCCTTTGTTTCTTTTCTTTTCTTCTCCAGGTTTTCCTTCCCATGAGGTTTGTTTTGTTTTCACTTTTGTCTTTCATGTCTCTGGGACCCAGTCCTGGAGTTGGTTGTTTCCTTTCCAGAGCTAGATTTCAGACTCCGGGATTCTCCGCCACGATGTCTACTTCTTGTAAGGAGATAGGGTTGCTCAGAATCCCCAGGCCCAGAGTCCGGAGGATTGCCTATTCTGAAGTTTGCGGGAAAGAGGGTAACTTGCTTTTTACCTTGGGTATAAATAATATTTACATGTCACTTTTACAGTTACCGCAATTAAAACACTTAGAGTTTTCAGAGTGATTCCTTGACGATTTGAAGTGTGATTAAGTGCAAAGCACTCTGAGCTTAGTGGATAACTACGAGTTGATTTTTGGTAGCTGTTTGTGAGCATTGAAGGTGGAAGCTGTTGCAGAGTGGTCCTAGTGCCTCCTCTCTTTGTCGTTCTTTAGATTCCCAGGTAGGTCTTCTGGTTCCTGCCTTCATTTTGTTTGTTTTGGTTTTGGTTTTCGGTTTGTTTTGTTCTGGTTTTTGTGTTTTCTGCTTTTGGTTTGCCACCCATTGGTGGGTTGGCTCTGCCAAAGGGTTTTCCACCCTCTACGCAGCTGTAGGTTAATGTACATTTTGTATTTTTGTCTTAGGGTAGCTGCTGTACATTGTGTTTATTTTGTTTATACTATGAATGATGTATATTTTTGTATATTGCATGTATATATGCTTTGGCCCTCGGCCCTCCTATATTTTATGTATATATTCTCTGTATATTTGTCTAAGCTCATGAATTATTCATGCTCTATCGAGTATTTTGGCTTCCTGAGGTCAAGCTCATCGAGACGGAGTCACCACAGTTCAAACTCGGCACCTCACTGGTTTGAACCATGGCGGCTTTCTCTCTCCTCCATCGCATCACCATAATGGCGGGATGAATTTCCCATGAGTGGGCATTCAAACCATGTCCTATCTGGCAATAAATTCCCCTGTGTTAGCCCACTTGTCACCATAAATGTCTTTACGCCGCCTGCCATCTTACCACGTGCCAACGCATGTCGACCAAAGTATGGCTTATTGCCAGTCACATCGGCAATGGCTAGTTTGTCCAGACTCTGGACCTCCAGTGGGACCTTGTCTTCTTCTTCTCCTTTCCACCTTGTCAGTACGCTATGGAATGCTGAGTCATGTTCATTCTAGTCACTCCAGAACTTTTGATATATGTACTAATGCTTATTTGACAGGTGCGGATTGGTGAAGAATCTCCCAGAGTTATAATTTATGTTTATATATGTCCTGACGGTTCTCTGGTCTTGCAGGTTGCAGGTAGATTGATTGAAAATGTCTGATGATTTTGCCCCTCCTGATAGTCCGGAACTACCCATCACTTCTACCCGGGCAGCTACAAAGTCGAAGATTGAAAGAATGCTGGAAAATTTTCCTTTAACCTCCAAGTATCTGAAGGATGGAGGTATTACGGGGTCCAAGATAGACTCCAAAGTTTAGGAAATAATGGATACGGATCCCGGGACTTGGGCCGAATTGCAAAGTTTAATCCAGGCCATTTATAGGTGAAAGGCCGAAGGAGACAAGATGGCCACTTGCTTAGCTTCCTCCAGCATCATAAAGGCCATGAACTTTCCATGTGTGGTGCAGTCACCAGAACCAATAAAGCAGCTAGCGGTACTATACAATGCAGCCACTCACTCAATCCTGCTTCTGGATCCCCGGCCACTACAATATCCCACCACAATTGTCACATTGGACACTCCCACCTTTGCTTCCATGTTGGGAATTCCTCAGTTCAAAGGGTTCGCCATCATCACCAGGGCCAAATCATTGGAAGAATTTGCTGAAGCCAAAATCATTTCCCGGCAACACCTCAACAGTCAGTGGTTGAAGTCTCCAAAGCGAGACCACAAGAGAATGAAGTTGGAAATTCCCCGTGGGGATTTCAAGGGGTACATTCAAGCGGGAATCATATTTTTATGCAGGATCTTCGAATGGCCCCACACCCAGGAATTCTCGACATGGATGTATTATTTCCTATATTACATCACAACACACAACAAGACCTTCAACTGGGCGGCTATTATATCTAACCATGTGGATACACAAATGAGGACCGTCGCCTAGAATTCCCAATTTTACATGACATCATATGTGTTGTGGGAAAAAGTACAGCAAAGGATGACTTTTCAAGGTCTAGGAACAGCCATGGAATTCGGGAACGGTCCAGGACAGGTCACACCATGGGACCATTATCCCCAACTGCAGTGGGAGCTCAGTTTCTTGAACTTCTGCCGGGTAAATGACGCCTACATTTACCATAATATTCTAACACTTACCCAAGATTCTGGGTACCGCCTCTCACAGGTGGCAATGACGCTAGTCAACTCCTATGGCCATTAGTTTATTCAGTTCTGGCATCATACCTACATCAGGGTGACAGGCTTCAATGGGAAGCCCTATCTTCTTCCCCAGTATTGTGGGGATAGAATTATTCTCTTGGAGTTTTGCAGGCAGATGATGGATCTGCACACCTTCTTCACATTGAAGAAGGTCATCAATGTCCCATTCCCTTTCTCTTGTGGGAATTATACATGCAGCCTTGCCGCAGCTTGAGAGGCAGATAACAAATTGAAAATCTTGGGGCTGGTTGAATTCAACCACGCCCAGAAAAACTATGATGCCCACGGCAAAATTGCCACAGCACTACCTCAGGCGTCCCCACCGCATAAAGAGGATATTGAAGACTTTT
The DNA here is from genome assembly GCA_018584345.1 of Thuja plicata. Classification (NCBI taxonomy): domain Eukaryota; kingdom Viridiplantae; phylum Streptophyta; class Pinopsida; order Cupressales; family Cupressaceae; genus Thuja; species Thuja plicata. The sequence continues at coordinate 420,603 of MU226618.1, forward strand.
GGGAAGACTGCAAAGATAGTTTTGATCTCTAAGCCTGACAACATACAAGGATGATCAAAGGGCTCATGGAAGCACTAGAACTTTGGACTTTCCCGAAGGGTTTCAAAGATGGCAGGCCACTGGAGGATCCAGCATACAAAGGACAGGGGCTGGATAAATTAGACCTCCCTCCAGTGGATTGGGCCACTCTAGAGGATTTAACAATTGAAGGGGTATGCCACCCCATCATAGAGGCAAGTCATAGAGACTTTGCCTGGGTGTGCCCCAAGAGCACCCGAAAGAAATCAATGGTCAAGAAGGCCATTCCCTCTTCAGTCGGCGCCGAACCTTCTTCGTCCACCACAGCCGCTAAAGAAATTGTAAGTAAAGGAAAAGAGAAAGAGGGAGTCTAGGTGCCCAAGGTGCCTCATATTCCCACCCTTTTAATGGCCCAGCTACACAAGCAAATAGAGGCAGCGAAGCTGGCTAGTCAGCAAATCAGCATGCAAGTATCTGTCAGTCTCCCAATCACTCCAGTGGCATCTACTCGCCTAGCGGGGTCCCCTTCGTTGGTAGCCATGATGAACAGATAGAATTTTGCTGAGGCACAGTCTACCAGCATTATGGATACTGGGGCTTCACTCATAAGGAGAAAGAAAACAATCGTGACCCCTGTACCAAGTGCAGCCCCCGGTATGCCAGAGAAGCCCCCAGTAGATGTAAGTTCGGACTCTCCCAAACTGGAGGATATTGTAGACTCCTCTCTGCCACATGACGATTTTGATGATACCTTCTCGGTGGAGGAGCTTCTGGAGATTCAACAGGGTGTTAGTCATGCGGTCGAGGAAATTAAAGCTCGGGATAAAGAAGAAGTCCCTGTAGAAAAAGGAATCCCAAAGGAAAAGGATATATCAGAGCAGGAGACTCAGGAAGAGGTGCCCATAGAGCTTGAGTAGGAGAAAGTACCGGTCTAGGAGACTGGGGATATACCAAGGCAGCCCACAATTGAGAAACTGATGGTCGGAGAACCCAGACCCAAGGGAACAATCATACCTCCAACCATCATGCTTCAAGTGCCTTTGGTAACTTTGGGTGACCAAGTGCCCCGAAGCACTTTCGGTGAGGTAGTAACGGTGGCTGCCTTGTTAAACTTTGGCTAGAAAACCCACCCACCTCCAGAAGATGCCTCAATGATGGAAAACATTACAGTAGATGAGGCTAATAAGGCCCAGGAACAGCAACAGCAAATGGACCAAGAGGTCACGGATAAGCAAAATGAAGAAGCTGTTGATACAACCAAGGAAGATGAAGTCCCTAAAAATATAGAGACTGAGACCGGGTAAAAGACCCTAGGTAATATTGCAGAAGATGCCAGCATGGTAGAAAACAGTGAGGAGTCTAGAGAACAGGAAACAAGAAAAGAACAAGAACAAGGAGAATCGAAATAGGAGCAAGAAAATGAGCCTGAAGATAACGTACACTCTGGGAATGTGATGTCAGATTCTGAAAGGGATCTTAATGAACAAATATTGGTAGCAAGGCCATCCTAGCTACCGCAATGGCTAGTGGAATCTAAGAAAAGGAAATCCCCGGTGGCAACCACAAGCGCTCCCCTCTCGTTGGCCAAAATGATGGCCAGGAATACAGAGGCAAAGAGGCCTAAGAAAGTGCGGGTGGTCCATACACTCTGGACCAACCCAGCAAGCACTACCGTTGCGATTTTTGCAACACCCCCAACAAACACAGATGTAGTGGCCATAAGGCCTGAAGACTACAATATAACAAAGGTAGAATTGGGGAAGAGAGACAAGCAAGGTGAATTGGACTTGCTGAAAGAGGCTACCAAGGAAATAGAGGCCCGGTACATAAAGTAGGGCCAAAAGCTACAAGAGGAAAGAGAAACAAACACCAATCTCCTCGCACTTCTGGAAAAACTAACACGGCCTTTAGCCAAAGTCCACCCCGGGACCCCCTCTTCCAGATTACCACTTGTACAGGGTGATGTGGACTCTCTGCGCATAATGAAGAAGAAAGTGCAAGCAGTGGATGGGTGGGCAGCCAAACAGGTAACAACGATGAGATAATTTCTAGCGGCATCCCTCCCGAACCTCTACCGAGTTGATCTCGTCCTCAGCCACGCAAGAAGCTCCGCTCAGATATGGGAGAAAGACTTGGAAAAATATGAGAAGTGGAAAGCCGGGTTGGAAGAGATCCACAACCTAGGTGAGGAGGTTGCCACAGAGTTTGGTATTTTGGGAGAAGAATCATATGATTCTATCCAAGTCCAGTACTCCAGACTTGCCCTCAAAATTGAGGTTTGCAAGGAACTGGTTAAGACCTTAAAAGAGAAGTTGACTGTAGCCTGATATCCTTTGGGTATATTCAAGGCATTCGTGGTTGGTGCATCACAAGTTGATCCCTTCACCAGTGGAACATGTACCCCAGAGAACTATGTCCTTAGCAAGTTTGACAAGCGGATGGAGTCTCTGTATCCGCCAACTGGAGATTTTGACCAGGGCAGGTTGTCTAGATTGTCAAAGACCATGATCTGGTCACATGATGCCATCAAGATGGTGGACAAATTCCAGAGCGGGGCCGGAGAAGTTGAGGATGTGTTGGAGGCTATCCACAGCTAGTGGGATAGCATCCAGAATGTAGACAAGGAAAGCATAAGCCAAGTGTTGGAAGCTTGGGAAAAATCATAAGTAATAAAGTTCTCAGGATCTGGGAAAATCTTATCGACACCCTATTTTGTATTCTTTATTCTTTGGAGGTGCAAGCTTCCAGATCCTGGAATTTTGGATTCCACATTTTTGTATTCCTTAAGTGACCTATGTCCCGGTTCCCAAGGCTGACCGATCACTTTTAGGGAAGTTAATGAAGGTTGTCAGAAGGTGGGTAACCGCAAAAAGGCATGTCAACTCGATAGGAGGTTTATGATAGGTGGTCTTCCCAAGGCACCGCTTCAAAGATACACCTAGCACATCAGAGATAGGGTACCACTTTCCCATTTATGAGGCATGTAGCCTCGATCCCCAGGGGATCGAATTTCTTCTTTCTCCTCCTAGCTCTCTTCTCGAAGCTGATTCTTCCACTCCACCATTCTTGTATTATTCTTCTGACATGACATGTCAGGCCTTTTCTGTCTCAAGGTCTTTTGTAACGTGGTGCAGGTAGTACTGGCTACCGGATAATATATTATATTATAAAGTGTAAAATAAGTTAGGGTTAGGTTTAGGTCGAAGGATGTGTATAAATAATAAGTCTGACCTCATTCCAGGGGTCAATGAAATTGATGATTTTGCAATCCATAATTAATAGCAATCTGGTTTTCTTAGTTCTTATCCGCAAAGCTCAATGCTCCATAGTTTTAAGCTTTCAGTAGTTAAATTCTCCCCTGGAGTCACCATTGTATCACGCACCAGTGCTTGCTGGAAAGATGTTAATGAAGAAGGAAGGGTTCTCTCAATGATGTTGTTGGCACTCTATCTTCTGGGTTAACGGTATTTTATGCTTTGTGTTCTTCATGTCCTTTTCTCTGATACTTAAAGTAGATTAACGACCTCCTTTCCTTTGCTACTGATAAAATATGATTTGATGGTTGTATATTTCTTTGGTATTTAGTGTAGTGTGTTAGAGCATTGTTGATGTTTTGAATGCTAAGCGTAACTATAGGTAGATGAAATACTTCTAACTCTGCAATATCTTTTTAAGTTTGTTTGCTAAGTGAAAGCATGCTTGGAGGAAACCCCACTTAACTGAATCTTCAAAGTGGATGAGTTGAAGATAACCAGCTATCCCCCTCAAACAAAATAGTCACATCTCCCAACCGAGCCCAGCACTGTCGAGACCTGACTCTCACGTGCTTGGAGGCCCAGGGAATCTCATTTCCCTAGACAACCTTTACAAGCAAATTTGGTCGGTACCCGGTACCCAGTGACAACTTACTTCTGTTGGCGGACCCGGTCACAAAGTCTCATCAACAGTTTCTTTCTGTCCAATGTTCCTTTTTTCTAATTTTGTCTACTTTGCTACATTATACTCATCTTCTGTCATCCATGTTTCCTTTAGAATTTTCTTTATTACTGTATCCACTCTCTTCTTTTCTATGCTTTGTAATTGATTTTGGTGTGAACTTCTTGCAATCTCTTCAGATGTTCCAAATCTAGGGTTTTTTGTATCCAATCTTGCTTTCAATAATCTTCTTGCATATCCTTCTATAGCTTATTTAGTTATCTCATAATCAAGTACGTCTATGAAGTCAACTCTGGGTTCTACTGCTTCAATATAGGTAAAGTTTGTATCAACCAAGAAACATAAATCATCATGTTCTATCTTACTTATCACAATCCCTCTACCATTATACTAGATTTAGTGTTCTCAATGACTATTTTCTTTACATTTTTCTCATTCACTGGCAATGCTCCTTTGTTTGAAAATCTAGTCACATCATGTATAATTTATGATGTAATCTCAATTACTCTGTCATCTAGGTAAAACTTTCCATCATGTACTATGCTCAATATAATCTTAGTCCATTCTTCATCATCAAATTCATAATGAAACACATACCTTACTATATCCATTTGACTTAAATGGGTATAACCTTCCTTATAAGACATGTCATGGTTTAGAATTTTGTCATACTTTGTTGTTATAGTGTTATCTCCTAAGTTCTCAAACTTGCATTTCTAATAACTCTTAATATCTTCTAAATGCAAAACTTCATCTGGTGTTAACGATAATGCCAAACTAGGGTCATCTTCAGTAGGCTTTACTGGATCCCTCCTAATCTTAGATCTAGGTGTATCTTTAACATTGTGACAAGGGTTGCATCCATATTTTCACTTAAGATGATAGCTTAAAAGATAAACTTTAATGAAAATACCTCAATATCGTGATTTAGGGCTTTGTGCGTAGATCTGATGAAATCTTCCTTCAAATGCTTCAAAACTCTTCTAATCTCCTTTAATTCGCTCTCAAGGTATCCTTCAAGCTTAGAAATGATCAAATGGTGTCCATCAATTCACTTTTACTCATTAAATCCTTAAAAATTCAGCGTCACATTAATTGCAAAACTTTGTTCATGTCAAAAAGTTATTCATGTCTGTTAGTGATCTTCTTTCACTTCGATATCTATCATACATGCTCAAAAATGTATGTGATCTTAACCATAGCTTCTTTGCATCATGTAGTAACACATTAACTTCACAAATCTTAATTCGAACTCTGCAAAATCCTATGCTATTCTAATGCTCATTTTGTCCTTTAATATGATGAAATGTAATGCTTAATCTTATTGAGATTGGTCGACAACAATAATTGACTTCAATTTGTTCTCAGGTGATTCACTTTTATGACTTTCCAATATAATGGGTAAACTTGCTGGTATTTAGCTTTGACAAATACAATTTTTTCTATGTTACTACTATTTCCTTTCAGACTGTCGTTGTTATCCACATTCCTTCTGGTGTAATTCATATGTCTTCTAGGGTTAGGATTCCTCATATTATTCATTCTACTATATCTTGATGTATGTCCCATGTTGTTAAAAATCTGAAAAACTATAACATTGTTTCCATATCTTGATCCTGACTGATTAAACTATGATCTACAATCTCTAGCAATATGTCCAAAGTTGTTTTAGTTGAAGCATACAACTCCATTCATTATATTGTTTTTTCCTCCAGTAGGTCTCTTATCTGTAGGGTTAGTACCTCTAAACATTATACTATTTTTATTACTATTATTATATTCAGGTTTCTTACAATCAATAGCTCTATGACCAAAACCATGACAATTATAACAATAACCAGTAATGGATTTGAATTTCTTACCTGTATAATCTCTTTTCATATGTCCAAATATATCGCATGCATAACATCTACCATTGAATTTAATTTGCATTTCTTTAGGTGATTCAGTTTGCTCAGGTTGTTTAGGTACATCTTCAGATTGGCTAGACTCAACTTTTTTTCACTTCTTCTTTTTCTTTGTTCTCAGGTTGTTGAATTGTAGACTTTGGCTCTTTGCATTCTTCAACATTCTTTGAAAACTTCTCTTCAAGATATCCAAGTCCAATTTTTTCATAAGTAGGTTTCTGAGTAGAAATATATTCATCAATCAATTCAATGCTAGAATACAAATTCTCAAGGTGTTGTTTAGACTGGTTAGTTCTCCTTTCACAATAGTATTATATTTCTCAAGTTCAGCATACTACAACTTTGTAGATTCAAGCTCGGATGTCACTTTGGTAATGTTAGATCTCAAATCTTCATTTCTATTTTCAAATCCGATTTAATTGTTTTGTAGTCATCTTTCAAACTTATCTTTAGTTCCACAATCTTCAGTTCATGCTTCAAATTTTCATTTTCTTTCTTTAATCTAGATACTTCATTGCTTTCTTCAGGTTCTTTCTTTGATTTAAGGTCTTCTATTTTGTCTTTCAATTTCTCAATGTAGTTCTTTGCACTTTCATACTTATTCTTCAAAGCATCTCTTTCTTCAGTAATAATGTCAATCTGCTCAAGGGATTCTTCTAGGTTTTTCTGCAACTGATCCATATCCATAGAAATCTTACTCAAGTTGTTAAACCTTCTCTGAGTAACTATGGTCTGATACCAATTGTTAGAAATATGAAATACTGAGAGGAGGGGGTGAATCAGTATTTCACAAACTTTTGCCCAAATATGGATATAATTAATTAACTTCAAACTTGCATATGAAACTAAATTGAATATACTGAACAGTAAGAAAAACCATAACACACAGTAAGAAAAACCATAACATAAATGAATTCATAACACCATAATTTTTATCGAGGTAACCCTGGCCAAGGGAAAACCCCGGTGGGGATGGTACCCACAATATGATCCACTAATAAAGTATCTCGCAAAAGATATTGATCGTGTTAGGAGTCTATTACAATTGTAGTGATCATTGTCCTTGTTAGAGGACTAGACCTTGTTAGAAACCTCAAATCAATTAGGAGTTTGTATTACAAAATAAGACTGCATGAAAGGTGAGCCCACTTCCCAAACATTAAATATACAATGATAGTCCTTAATACAAAAGATGGCTTACAAAAATTTCAATGCTTGCTAAATATCTTCAATATTCTGATCTATCTGTTAAGCTCTTCACAAAACTTGCACTACTCTGATCTAAAATCAGACTTCACATATCACATCAATACTGCTAATAGTATCATCAATTATCATTCAAGTCTTGTTACAAAATGAACTTCGCATTTACTTTCCTTTATACAAAATACAATACTTAAGTCGGATTACAAGTTTCAAAATATAATATCATTCCTTGCTAACTGAGGCTTAACATATAGGATGTCGTCCCTAATTAGTTAAGTCATTATTTTGAAAACAAAATAATCCCTTAACCCAAACTTACCAAATACTTTTCGTTGCTTTGTTATGTTGGCTTGCACTGTCTCTAGTAAATCAATCATACCTTTGTCTGTATTGTTCATACAATCAAGCGCTCTTAGATGTAGCTTCAATATACTTCATATACACTGTACTCAAGCTCACATACTCTGGAATTACTTTTGTGAACCTTGCTAACCAAAATAGTTTACGTTCAGACTGTTATACTTTGACAATTTTACAAAAATAACATACAAAACTGTATCTCCAAGTAATGTTGTCTCTATACTGAGTATATATTTCCATAATGACAACATCATGATATCCTACTTAACCAAATTGCCAACAGCTATTTCCTTGATTTGCTTCCATAAACCTCAATTCCTTCATCCTTTACTCTCCTCACCTCTATGCCTCGTGAATCTTCTCCTTGCACACCATATATTACCATGTAACTTAAAATAAACCTAGAACTTGATTTTGTTCATACGATGTTATTTTTATTTAGCATCATATTTTTAAAGAATGATTTTGCATTACTTATTGAATGTGCTCAATTTATCTATCTATTCAAATTGCTTTAGATCTTAATAAATTGCTACAATTGATGGCAATAAACAAAAAGTTGTATCCATGGGATTGGAAATCTATACCAACCCCAAATGAGAATTCTTCCTGATTATGATGCTTCATGCTTTTCTTGTCACATATAAGTGAAAAATTTGAAATAAATTCTATTATTTCTATCATTTTACTCCTTTTATAGCTAATACAATAGTGGTGTCATTTTTCTCCATTATTCCCAATTGCCCATGTTCCTAGGAATAGTGATTGATAAATATTTGAAGCATTCCTCTTGTTGAGGAATGATAGGAGAATAATATGGATGATTGGTAGTGGGAAGAAATTTACTTAGATGATGATGAGGTTGTCTATTGTACATTCATGTAATTATCTCATGCTTCACTTTCAGATTTCTTACTTTCTAATTACACACTCTTATTATATTTACTCATCTCATAAAAAGAGAAACTGTTGTATTTATTCATTTCAAAAGAAGAGTATAACCATTATGCATATTCTTACTCTATGTAAATTGTATAAACATTAAATTTGGGTAACATTCTCCATTGCTTTCTTTTTTTTTCTTGTGCTTTATTGGCTTGACATCCGTGACATGTTTTCAACGAGTTGTGTCATCTAATTAACTTTATGCATTTATCTGTCTAATTGAGATTACACTCCAATAGTAGGTTCATATTGAAACACTTAAATTTGGTTGAATGGTAGAAGTGTAGGGGTTTTTTGCTTATATTTTTCTTGCATACGATTGAACTTGATTAAAAATAGGAAATTTAACACTTTGAAGAAGAAAAATACTTCATTACTTTACAATTTAAATCATCACTCCCCTCTTTCTAATGATGGATCAATAAGAGTAATCTAAAATGGTGATGCAAAAATATATATCTAAATCCAAAAGCACTATATATATAATAAAATAGAATATTTTTAATGAGAGAGATAATTGTTGAAGTGAAAATGTCATAAATATGAATGCATGTTCATCTTCATCAAGAACCCCATCTTGATATCCCTTTGAAACCCTTTTATTGTGTTATACCCTTGTTTAAAATTTAGTATTTTGAACAAGAAAAATACTTCATTATGTTAGAGTAATATGTTAATTCACTTATTAATTAAATCATTTTGATTTAATTATTAAAGTCACTTATTATATCTAGTTCACTTAAGCTAAACTATAGGCATATAATAATTAATTCTATTATTAATTATTATCATGCAACCTAGAGTTTCCCTTTTTAGGGTTTTGATCACCTTTTATAAGGTTTGATCTCTTTGTATTTGACAACCAATTCTGATTGATCTTGAATCATCTTGTATTTTGTTTTCTATTATTGAATCAATTGAGGATGTTTCCTCTTTCACAGATCTGTTGTTTATGGCCTCCATAGCTTTTGCTTCTCTCTTTTTGTGACAGGTTTACATGCGGGTGATTCTTGGGAGCTGTAGCATTGAGTTTTCATCAACTCCAATATGATATCAAAGCTCCATATCTTCATGCCAATAAGTTCTCTTCATGAGAGATTTGGCCTTGTTCTTCATATCTGTGTTTTCAAGAGGTTTTCTGTTTTAGTTTTTTGTGAATCCTGGGGGATTTATTTTTCATGGCACTTTGGGCACAAACGGACCTCATGATTGCACTCAAAAGGCCCAATAACTCCTATTTTCATATAAGGCATTTCCAATTTGGACACAATTGCATTCTGAGGCAAAAAATTGCCCATACAACCCTATTCTGGGCATGATTTACGAGGCAGGTGAAAAAAAATTTTAAAAAATTAAAAAATGCAGAAGAATTTTTTTTGGATGGTTTGGAAAAAAAATCAATCTTTTGGTATGGGTCACATTTCTAGAATCTTCTCTAGGTATATTTTATTTAGGTTTTTTTCTTTTTTGCAATATAGCGATTGTCTTGGATGTTTCATGTCATGTGATCATTTTCCTTGCATGGGATGACTCCTTTTTAGCTATTACTCATGTTCATACAAATTTTTTGTCATTTATGAGCATTGTAGACATCTATTTTTGTATCTTTTCTTTTTTGCAAACGCACCGAGATAAAGTGTCATCTATTGCATGATTGGGATCTTGCACATCTTGTGTCTGTTTGTACTTGCACAACATTATAAAATGCCATGGGGGTTTGATATTTTCTTTGTTTTCCATATACCTTTTTCAAGTGAGTGTTCCTTCCACAATATTATCCTCATGATATGTTTCAAGAGAGTGTTTACTCCACGACACCATCCTTTATATGTGCTTGTACTTTCTATGTTCCTAGTTTTTCATCATGCAGTGATTCTTGGCAGTCTGGTTCAGTGTACCTATCATGTCTCTCCCTTCTCAGCATTATGGGGGGTATCTCCTATTGGTTCTAATGCTTCCTTGGTTTGATTGAGTGATCTATGTATTCAATATTTGTTCCTGCGTACTAGGCAAATGCAGTGGCTGGGTACCTATGCATTTTGGTGAGATGGATCATTTACCATATGAACACTCTTTTATTCATGTTTTGGAGGCATACATCCATCTTTTATTGATCATCTCTTCAATCTTTGTTTACATTCTTCTCTACCTGATCATGCTCTATTACAGTGGAGGTTCCAACAGTTATTCTTCGACAGTGTTTGCAGCTTCATGTTCTTCCTTTGTTCCTATCTTCTGGAAATTTCTCTAGTTTGGAGGCTTCTTCAGTCCTTCACTAGGATTCATCTCTTTTTGGAGAGGGGTTTTTCCCATTGGGTTTTCTTATTTTCTCCTCTTTACAGATATTTTTTGTACTTGGGTACCTCATCAAGCCATGTTGTCGGGACTCATTTCCTGCTTCCAGTAGTTGTTTCTAGGTTTTAGCTACTCTCTAAGTTTATCTTAAGGGAAATGTTAGAGTAATAAGTTAGTTCACTTACTAATTAAATCATTTTGATTTAATTATTAAAGTTACTTATTATCTCTAGTTCACTTAAGCTAAACTTTAGGCATATAATAATTAATTCTATTATTAATTATTATCATGCATCCTAGAGTTTCCCTTTTAGGGTTTCGATCACCTTTTATAAGGTTTGATCTCTTTGTATTTGAAAACCATTTATGATTGATCTTGAATCATCTTGTATTATGTATTATATTATTGAATTAATTGAGGATGTTTCCTCTTTCACAAATCTGTTGTTTCTGGCCTCCATAGCTTTTGCTTCTCTCTTTCTGTGACAGGTTTGCATGCAGGTGATTCTTGGGAGCTGTACGGTTGAGTTTTCATCAAATCCAATACATTATTATACAATTTAAATCATTATTCCCCTCTTAGTGATGATGGATCAATGAGTGTAATTTGAAATTTCAATTCAAAGATACACAGTTAGATCCAAAAACACTCTATAAATATGAATATCAATGCAAAGATTTTTTAATTTTTTTTAGCAAAATAGATAATCTTTGAAGTATAGATACCATAAATATGAATGCACATTCATCTTCATAAGTACCCCATCTTGTTTTAATGCATAAAAATTAGAATGCAATTTCATTTAAAGACACTCAGACTTTATATGACCATTTTTATTAGCCCTTTCACCGATAGTCGATGATGGAGCCAGTCCTGATGCTACCAAATAGAGTCCCTTTACCTAGGAATATCACCTCATTTTCCTACACATTCATAAAATCTCTTAATATTTTCCACTCTTCTCTTTATCTAAGATATTCTTCACTAATATGTACAATGAATTTCAACTATAATTACCTATGATTTAAACTAAAGTTTTGAATATGTATCGATACTATGTGTACATATCTACCAGAAATTTGGAAGCATAAACATCAAGTTGAATAATTCTATCAAATAGTTTACGTGCCTTGTCTAACCGTACAAATTTTGCATACATGAGTACCAAAGCAATTACAACTACATGTGATAAATGTTCATACCATGTTCTAAAGCTCCCATTTTAGTATAGGCTGGGAGGATGTTGGCAAAGCTTTTAGATTGACAATTGAATTTATTTTAATTTTTCAAGCCTTTATAACAAGTACATTTTGTTCATATCTTGTAATCAGGGTGTTCCATGATACCATATTTCTTTGAGGCATTCTATCAAATAGTTCATGTGCCTTGTCTAAGGTTACACATTTTGCATACATGTCTACCAAGACAATTTTAGCTACACTACCTAAAAAAATTCCTCTACTATTTATTGTGTGATGGATATTCGTACTCTATTAAAAAAGATCACATTTTGCACAAGATGGGGGATATTGACAGAGTTGGGGTTATTGCTCTAGGATTTTGAGACATATGATTTTTTGATATGACTACTCTTACTTGGGATGATCATCAAGCTAGAAATGAAGCCCGTGTATGGAAAAACTCTACCATTGCACTACATAATAATAAAAGTGATGAATGCTCCTAGAATAGTTGCCTCTCCTTGAGAATCAGTGTTTTGCATTGCTACAAATTAAGAAAAAAGATATGGATGGTGTCCTTTCAACATG
>MU226618.1:433162-444119 GCA_018584345.1 Thuja plicata
TATATATATATATATTGGTTCCTTGTGTATTTGACCTTGGCTTCAATAACTTGATCCTTGTTTGTTTGTAAGCTGAAATCATATTTAATTTCCACTAGCTAAAATTCTTCTAGGTTTAACAAAGGTGGAGACTAATGACCCAAGGGTTTTGCATTTAAAATTAGGTAACCAACATAATTTCAAGATTGAATTCAAATTTTTTATCTCCATCCTTCTTAGTAATGGTCTATAGAGAAAATTGAAGAGGGCAACTTTTGGATTAACATCCTTTAAGTATTTTCTTATAAAAATGAAGCAACACAATATCAACACTTTTGCCTTGTTGTGGTAGTTGGCAGTTGGTTTTGTTCATGCCATTATTTTTTAGCATTGGATTTCTAAGAATCAGTTTGCACTACTTGTTGGATGTGCTCATTTTATGTAGCTTTCCAATAAAATTTCTTCAGAGATAAAGAAATTACTACAATCAATGACAATAAACAACAAATTATATCCATAGGATTAGAAACTTACCCCAAATGATCATTCATCATAAATATGATGCTTCTTGGAATTGTACATTTCAAAAAGATAACATCCTATTAACCATTTCTATGTATCCATCTATTTGAGGATGGATTGTGGTACACTTGGTCAACTTTAGGTCTATCATTTCCCAAAATGATTCGTAGAATTTCTCAATAATTTGGCATTGCTATCAAATATGGTGATGGATGTCAGTCTAGAGTTTGGTTGTATAGTCAACAAGAATAGTTGACATGTTTCTTAAGTTGATATATGCTTCTCAGAAGACATGTGATTTTCAATCTTAAAAAACCTATCCACTATAATGTACATACACACAATCGACCATGTTTTCTAGTAGCTCAACCAATAATAAATGCATGGAAATTGATTAACAATTTTTGTTTAGTAATTTTCAATGACTATAATTCAACATATTCACATAGTAAGTGATTAAATTATCACCATCTTGCATCAGGTGTGTCAATAGCTTATATTGCAATGATGTTCTTCTTATAGTCAAAACTCACCACTACAAATTTATTGGTAGAAGTCACTAGATTATTGCAACATATAGGTGAAACTTAGAGACTGCTACTATCATTTGGTATTAATTTTCTTTAATATTGTTGGAAACTCTTCTAAATTTTATTACGAAAAGATTGCAAAGAAAAAAAATTGTACACATTTTATAAATAATCAAATAGTGGTATCAATTTTCTCCAATATTCTAGAATGCTTATATTACAAGGAATAATGGTTGATAAATATATTAAGCATTCCTCTTATTGAGGAATGGTAGGAGAGTAATATGGATCATTGACAAAGGAGGAAATTTAATTGGGTGATGATGAGATTGACTATTATATATTTATGTAATTATCTTTCAAGTTTCACTTTCATAATTGCTTTCTAATTTTTTAGTGTTAGTTTATAATTACACACTCTTAATGTTTTTGCTCATTTAAAAAGAAGAGTATAACCATTGTGCATCTTGTTACTATACAAAAATTGTCTAATAATTCAACTTGGTTAACATCCTCCTTTGATTATCTTGTTTTTATTGTGAATTACTTTCTTAATTTATGGAAGGGTCGCTATAATTTGAGGTGTTAGGGTGCTAGACATATTTTGAGTGGATTATGTCATCTAATCAATTTTATGCATTGATCCCTCTAATTAAAATTACATTCCAATGAAAAAAAACACTTAATCTGGTTGGATGGTAGAAATGTAGGCGTTTTATGCTTATCTTTGTTTGGTATAGAACATAACTTGATTGAAAACAATAAATTTAAAATTTTGACCAAGAAAAATATTTTACTTATCTGTAATTTAAATTGATACTCCCCTCTTCCAATTGATGGGTCAATGAGTGTAATTTTAAATGTTGATGCAAAGATTAGTTAAATCCAAAAGTACTCTATATATACAAAAATAGAATATTTTGAATAAAAGATATACTTAATTGTTGAAGTGCAAATGTCATATATATGGACACCCCTTCATGTTCAGTAAGTGCTCCATATATATGAATCCAAATTTTAGGGAAACAATACTTGAAGATAAAGATACCCAACAATAAATATTAAGTTAAATCAGTATCTTTATGTTAAGCTCTTGTTGCTAAAGGTAATTATTTACACACCATCATTAGTTGATGAATAACCATTTTCTTTGGATGCTACAAGAATCTTCCTCCACATGAACTCCTAGATGTGCCAAAAAGAAAAATCTTATTTGTGTGGGATTAGTAATCTTTAGAGAAATACCTTGTACAACCCCATCGATCATTTTTGAAGGTAAACCAAGGATATCTTTCCATTTATATTTTATAACCAAATGTGATATGTTAGTTCTCTCTCCCAAAGATCAATTCAATAACTAATTATTGTAAGACACTATACTTTGTTGGAAAATTTTATACAAGTGAAGAGAAAATCTCTCTCTCTCAAAAAAAAAAAACCAATAAAAATAACATATGAGGTTAGTTCTCTTCATAATATATATTTTTTAGTAATAAATCATGTAGCTTGTAAATAAGTTTTAGAATTAGAACAGAAAAATGAATTTTAATCATTTTTTCCCTTAACAATCAACAACCATAATAGATCCAATGATATTTCTAATTGTACCTTTTATTCTAGAGTCATTTGCACTCTCAAATTCTTCTAGGTCATGTTTCTAACATCTAGGCCTAGTGGAAGTTTATCTCGATTGGCTTTGGAGACGTTTTGTTTCAAGACATGATTGTCTAAATGTGAAAAGAAAAATTTTATTTTTTTTGGTCGGTAATAGAGGATTTTTATATTAATAAAAAAGCATTACATAAAGTATTTTTAGGAATATTACAGAAATAACTAAAAATTGTCTACGACTATGAAAAAAGAAACATCAGCCACATCCTGCAATCTGATATGTCTTTTTCAGATGCTTACAAAATTCCCTATTTCATCTATAGTTTATGTTAACTATCTATAAGCCTATCAAAATCCATTGCTGAAAACTAGAAATCAACATGGCTATATCTTTGAATTTACAAATTCTGCTATAACTATCACACAAAATTTATAGCAACAAACAGAAACCACCTTTCTTCATGATTCTAGCCCCACTAATCTTCCAAGAAGACCCTGGCCCTTCTCGGCACCGTTGAGTGGGCCCTTTGAGGGATTACTCCATGTATTTCCACAACCATTGTAGCTTATGGTTCAAATTGGCTTTGAATCTCCACTTTGATCTTTTCCCATTTGACCCTTCTTTGCTCATAGTAGTCCACACTACCTACTTTGCCAACCCATCTAACAAAGGGAATCAAACCATGCTCCTCTACCTCAACTTCATCTTCTATGCATTCTAAAATGTTCGTGCCTGCACCGGGTACTTCCAACTCTAAGATGGACTCCAATCCACCCAAGAGGTCTTTTGTGAATAATGCCTCCACCACCCTCTTGACTGTATCAGTCGGCTTGCCCAGTTCCAAACCCCTTGCAACCATCATTAAGGTGATGGTCGTGTTGTCCCTACGCATGAGGAGAAATTCTTGAAATTTTGGGCCTAAGACACCCAAAATGCCTTCACCATTGTATCCATCTTAATTTTGATCAAACCAGCTATCCTTTCCTTGCTAGCAGCACCTAGGAAGGATTTCGTTTGCCTCTTTGTGGTTACTATGAAGTTGGCGTGCATCTTCGTTGTTGTTACAACCTATAAAATCAGAAAATATGCAAGGAGAGATAAATTGTTAGATAAAACATGGGCGCCATCGATGGGAGTTAAATCATTAATAAACATGTCCACATCCTTTTGCATGATGTCAAATCGGCGATTTCCTCATCAATGCAATGCATTAAAATGTCACATCCTCCCTCCACGACATCTATTCACACAAGTGCGGCTCCAATTTTGAAATAAGTTATCACTTCACCTCCTTAAAGGCGTTGTCGCTTTCTCAATATGAATCATTTTGCCTAATCATTATATGAGTGTCATCCTGCTGACTTCATCTTGGATGCCACCTCACTCTCCACTTGACATGTCACTAGAGCTACCACATCCTTACTATGAAACTATGGTCATAATAAAACTAACCATTGGGTTTCAAAATTTCCATTTGTAATTTGCCCACCTTTACAAAAGATAAAGCCCATTTCGAGAGCACATCTGCTTCCTTGTTGCCTTCTCTATATGTATGGGTGATTCAGAATTCTAAGAAATTTTGGACTATAGCCATAATTGAGTTTATCAATGGCTGGAGGTGTCATGCCTTTGATCTTCCATCCTTTAAAGCATTTATTAGCACTAAGGAATCCCCCTCTAGGTGGAATTTATGGATTCCCAAAGCTGTCCCCATCCTAACTGCAAGTAAATCCACATTGCCCTCTACTACATCATTGGTTCTTGTATGCAACCTTATAGCTCCATAAGCCAAAATTTCTCTAATGTTATCTCTAAGGATAGCCCCTGCTCCTGATGGCCCCAAGTTTCCCTGTGAAGCCCCATCAAAGTTAGCTTTGATCCAACCCTCCTCGGGGGCCTTCCACAGGACTTCATTCCTATTCTACTATTTTCTCACTTTTGTTGGTCTGAGTTACCCATTTTATGCATTTTAGTCCAGGCCAGGCCTTCTAGAGCAACTGATCTGCCCTTCAAAAAGGTGTAGAAAATGGGATTGTGGCAGCATGAGCATTTACTATTTCTTCTATAGAGTGATTGATTTTTGTTTCAACCTATTTATATCCTCTTTCTTGTCCTGGAAGAGCCTATGATTTCTCTCTTTCCACACCTCCCATATGAGAATTGAGGGGCCTGCAACCCAGGCAGCTGAGAAAGTAGACTTCATTGGCAGTTTTGGCCAGCCACAAAAGATCTCTTTTAGTTTATTAGGCAAGGGAGATTGGGGTAAAAGCACAATAATCTATCACCCTTTTACAGAGGAAAAGGTTAACAACACCAAAACTGTAAAACTTCAAGGGCATAAAAGTCACATTTATGTTCAGAATTTGAAGATGATATAAACTGAAGAAATGTGTGAAATAGGATAAATTATATGCCTATAATTTTTAAAAAAAAAATTGAATCAAAATTAATATGTTTTTTTAATTTTTTAGGTATATTTTTTATTTCTTGAAAAATATTGTAAATCAAGGATTTTACTTCCCGCCAAATCATTATAAGTAAAAAATTATTTTTTCCTCCAATTTTAGAATATGTTTTAGATGACATGTATAGCTAGTGCAGAAGAAAAGAAAGAAGTGTTTTTGATCTATAGTTTTCCCGTTATAAGTTTTCAAAGTTGAACTTACTTGAAATCAACAGTTTTTGTCTCCCGCCACTTTTCCCCTATCAAAACTATACCAAAAACCAAATAAATTACATATTATTGAAGATGACTCTCTTGTCTAGTGTTTTCTATGATTTTAAATTTTTTTTGAATTGATTTATCATTTTTTTATATTTTTTGAATCAACGACTCCTTGATTGTTAAAATACATACTTTCAATATTTTTTAATTAAAATAGACTATGTCTAATAAAATACTATAAAATCTATATGAGGATATTCTTGACTCTGATCTCTACAAAAGGGTATTTTTAAAAAAATATCATAAAAAAGACTAGGAGTTATTGAAACGTCACTTTTTCTAAAATAATTTTATTTCTATGGTAATTGGACTCAAAGTGGTATAAAATGTACATTTAATAGACATTTCCAACTGGAAAAGTTAAAGAGCTTATCTAACTTAGCTAGAATGAATCTAGCTAGACTATATGTTTGACCAAAATTAATTTTTCGTTAGAAATACTAAAATTTAGCTGTGCTGATAAGTTAGCCTAAAAGGTTACAGATTATTGTGCTTTTACCCATTGCCATCCCACTTTATTCCTTAACATCTCCCAGCACTCTAATGTCATTTTACAAGAAACCAATAAGTGATTTACATCTTCATCTGCTTCTTCACATAAAAAAACATCTTGTCGGTCCCTGCAAGCCAAACTTTTGTCTTCTAATGCCTGTTAAGGATTCTTTATTTATTTGCCACCCAGGAAAAGGCCTCTACCTTGGGAAGGCATTCATTACTCCACAATAGCCTGGCAGGCCATTTCTCCTCTTCCTCTGCTCTCTGAAGAAGTTGATAACCCAGTTTGACCAAATATTTTCCACTACTAGCAGCACACCAAATGATAGTGTCCCTATCATTTGTAATAGTAACACTTCGATTGTCCAAGATTCCTTTCATTACTGCTTGTTGATTGATGCTAAGCCTCATATTATCAAATTTCTTCCAAACCCATCCTTCACCCAAAGGACCTTGTTGCCTTTCAACATAATCACAATCATGCTCCCCCCATCTTGCTAAAAATAGAGCTTTTAGATCCTGATATTTAGGGTTTTCAGTTAACACTGGATTGCCATTCCATGAGTCCTCCCAAAACTTTGCCTTTTCACCATTACCAACCTACCATGTTAAATGTTGGGTAATAATGGGCCTACAGCTAGTCACAAAATTCCACACTGCTGAGCCTTTTGGGGGATTAGGGGTAGTTAGGATCCTCTCCACTTCCATAGAATCTAGATATTTTGCCTTTAATAATTTGACCCACAATAGCTTGGGGTCATGAAAAATTCTCCACACTAGCTTAGCTCCCAAAGCTTCATTCATCAAATTTCACTCTCTTAGACCTGCACCACCATCACCTTTTGATTTACAGACTTTACTCCAAGCAATGAGAGGTGTTTTTTCTTCCACACTTTTCCCATTCCATAAAAACTTTCTCATTTTCTCACCTATGATTTGATTTACTTTCTTAGGAATTTTAAGGCACATCACCGAGAAGATGGGGATGGCATTGATGACTGATTTGAGAAGAAGAATTATGCATGTGAAATGTAGCCACTTAATCTTCCACCCTTCCATCTTTTTTGTACACTTATCAATCAAATCTTTCCATAGATTTGCTTTAGAAGCACCTTTAAATAAAGGGATGCCCAGGTATTTGCTTGGTAATCGTCCACCTCTAATCCCAATAATTTTGCAAATGGTTCTCTGCTTCCTAAGGTCTATATTAAAGAAGTAAACTTTTGATTTATGCCAATTAATGCATTGTCCATAGGCTTTACTGTACTCATCCAATGTTTCTTTAATTATTCTTGCTTCCCAGAGAGAAGCCTCACCCAAAAGGTTGGTATCATCTGCAAACTAAAGGTGAGTAACAGGGTCCAGTCCACCCACCAACTTTATACCTTTCCATATCCCTAATTTCCTTTTATATTTGATAAGCGTACCCAAGCCTCTGCCATAATAATAAATAAAAAGGGGGAGACCGGGTCTCCTTGGTGAATGCCTTTGTTTGATTTGAAAAAACCTTGCAGGCTTCCATTAACTAAGATGGAGAACCTAGGTGTTTGAATGCAACATTCCACCCATTGGATCCATTCCTTACAAAAACCAAAACAATGCAACACTTTGGTTAAGAAGGCCATATTCACTGCATCATACACTTTCCTTATATCAAGTTTAATCATCATGTGAAAAGACAATTTTATCTCGTAGCAATTTATTTTTTTATTTGAGATACAAGAGTGAAATATCTAAAAATTGATTGGTGTTCCTTTTTTAAAAAAATTTTAACATTGTAGCTTCTTTTGATTTTTTTAACTATTTTTATTATTTTTTAATATCTACCCCAGAATCTGAATTTATCCTTTTCATCTCTTAATAATTTTTTTTTTAAAAAAAACTATTGGAGGACTTTACATTGAGTCCACAGAGCTTTTGGTGGACTCTAATTTCCAATGTGAAAGGGATGATAATAGATGATCATGTACAATGTGTAATGGTTGTAATATCATAGAGAACTCATTTCTAACCAAATGACATATACGAGTTTTCAAAATAGAAAGCAGAGATTGAAGGATTGAAGGAAACCATTCTAGGGATAGCCCATATGTTAAATTCGACCAAGATAAACTAGTTATATAATGTATGCCAAATTGTTTTACTATTTTATTCTAACACCTACCTCAAAATATGAATTTATCATTTTTCATCTCTCAATGTTTTATCCATTTAAAAAAACTATTGGAGGGTTTAATATCAAACTCATAAAATCATTTAGCTGGTTAATATAGGAGCATGAATCTAGGTCAAAAAATTTCAAATGAGAATTAAGGTTCGGGGGTGTCTATTTTGTCAAAGTCATTTGGGGTATGATTTAAGAACCTCTTGGCCTTGGAGTTATGGATTGAGGGTGACCATTTGTCAAAGTCATCAGACACAATTTTAACCTTATCCCTTAAGGTATATGATTTATAAGACCAATTCTTATCAAACCCATTAAGATCTATTTAACTTCATGTTCCACATTGCATCAATCATTTTCGACTATCATTACAATAATCAAATTGATTGGAATTACATCTTTCATACTTATCTTGGCAAAGCTTAGTTACACAGTTTTTCCTTCCCAATCAAACAACAAATGTTTTTGTTTTTATTCGCGTGGGGTTATTTTTGGTTCTTATTGATATTAGTTTTTTTTATTGAATATATAGTTTAAGCTTTGATGTTCATGTGGTCAATTATCATTTGAATTGTTTGTATCATCTTGATTTGGGTTTATTTAAGCTTGATTTGGATCTCTATCAAGATGTTAAATTTATGTGTTTGTCAAATTATTTCTAGAATTGTGTGTAACAAAATTTTCTTTTTGGGCACCTGTCAATTCGTTTAGTGTCATCATCAAAAAAATTTAGGTCTATATTGATTTCTTTTTTATCTGTACGAATAGTTCTTGGGTTTAGGAAATATTAAACTAATGGTAGATACCATTTGGTTTGTAATTTGTTTGTAAATTAATTTGTTTTGTTTATAGATACTACTTTGTATATTTGGATGTAGGGGAAAGTTTTTCATGGTGTACATTTGTCTATACAAGTGGAAATTTAAATTTTCATTGGCAAGCTATTTTAGCTTGGACAAGTTAAATTTCTAGTATTTAACCAATTTTCTCAAAGATTTGGATACCATGTGTGAATATGAGGATGATGAAGATATTTTATTTTTCCAACAACCAGTATGCCATAATTTAATTGGGATTACAAAATAATTCATATTATTTTTAGATCAAGACGACTTACGGTATTGGAATGATCTAACTTGAGGTAGCTTTTAATCAACTAAAAATTTACTATTTAAAAAGTTTATAATTAGATGTATATGACATTAGTATCTTTTTTTTAAATTGGTGATTAGATTAGTTTTTATTAATTTTAGAATTCAAAAGTACAAAGAAACCATTGTCCACTGGCATAATTTCATTCACTACTCCCTACCTGACCTATCAGACATGTGTATCCATATTTAGCTTTACATTATGCCTCTCAGGCACTCATAGATTCTAGCTAAGCCATACAAACATTATATATGTCTACTATGCCCAGTTACAGTTAACCATTGGGCCTGACAATCATTAAAAGTTACATGATTACATTCTAGTTTGAACCCATCACATAGCCAAAATTGGGCCTAGTTCATGCATAACCTATCTACCGATAAAAAAAATTTAGGTACACCTGGTAAACGATTATCCTTTCCACTTCTTCATCATCTCTTCTCTAGACTCATTCGGAATGAACAATCAGTCTAAGAAGTGTTGATCTTGTTCTTTTTTATCTTCCTTATCTGTTTCTGTCCATCCCCCTCCCCTTCTACACACTGCAGTATGGAAACCAATTTCCTCTTTGTTTCTTTCATCTTCCTTTGTCATGTTACTGTTGGGCACACCAGTTCCTCCTTATTCTTCATATACAATAGCAACTCCTCCCAACCACCCCAAGCATCCTCTATTTTCTTATCCTTTGGCTTTGAAGAACTTCATAGTAAGAAGGGCTAAAATTCCCTTGTCGCTCCTACCACTACCCTCCATGAGCCATCCCATGTAACACTTCCCACTCTAGGTTGTGCTCTCCCCATAAGAGAATTGTCCCCTTGGCCCTTTTCAAGCATACAAGAATCTCATGACCCTTAAGGCCTCCTCCCTACTACCCAACTGCAACGTCCACGCAAGGAAAATGAAAGAGATTTCAAGATTTGTTCACAAACTAAGAACAGTATTCAAGTACTCCTCCCCCAACTTCTTCATCACACAAGCCCATAATCTATCATCTTAGAATTTGAAAACACCCCCCAAGTCTCCTCATATTGATTTCCCCCCTAAATGTAGGAAATTGATTTGGCAAGTTCAAAGAAAAGTTGACTTCCATTTTCTCATCCCTTGTCCTTCTCACCAATCCCCCAATATCATGTTCAAGCAACCTTTATCTAATGCAAATGAAATAGTATTTCTTTACTCTATAAAGTTCTGGATCATTCTTGTGTTTAGATCTCATTAAAAATCCTTGTGGTGCAGTCATGATGACTTCATCATTAAATCGAAACCCATTCAAGAGCTCACCAACTCTTGCATTAACATTTTGTTCACATTTCCCAATTGCTTCGTGTACTCTTATCATTTTTTAACTCCCAATTATATCAACCTTTAAAAAAATTGCTATCAACTTTGGTATAATTAAAACTTAATTATTTCATTGGTTCATTTCTCCACTATAATTGAGCGTTCACCTTACTATCAATTTAGGGATTCTTCTTTGATGTACCTGTAGACACCCTAAAATGGACAGGCTTGTGACTTTACATTAAAAACACTAATTTTTCATCTATTAATTAATGGTTTTTTAATCATTAATTAATCATCTATTTTTCTCTAAATTTATTCCCCAAATCATCTAATCAAATTCCCAAAATTAATTAAATAATTAATTTTATTTAATTGATTAATTATCATTAGTTAATTAATTAAACTCAATTTCCTATAGTTTAAATTCAAATATTTAAACTTACTAATTAAATTCTTCCAATTAAATTAATTTAATTTCATCAAATAAAGCAATT
>MU226618.1:444207-460174 GCA_018584345.1 Thuja plicata
AGTCCACATGGGTAACTTCACCCACCTCTTCAGTTCAAAAAGGTAACTCATAATTAGCTCTTTAGTCAACTAAACTCTATCTCCCCTTTACCAAATGAAGAGGTGGAGTTTACTGAGGACCTCTCCAATTCCTTTTGATCTCAACCGTTCATCTCTCTATCTCTGGGATTGATCTTGACCGTTCATTTCATCACCAATTCCTATATAATAAACCCTTCATAACCATTTGAAGGATACAGGATTTCAAGCTCTCGTGCGCCATTACTCCATCAATTTGGTTCTATCATTCAAGCCATCTTGCGATCACACACCCATTTCAACTAGCAAATTCTCAACACTTCTCAAGTCATAGACGCTGCCCCACCAGTAATGAGCATCAAGAACAACATTTTGGAAGGAGTAGAGAGAGACAATAGAAGCTTCAAGCATCGTGGGGTTTGCATTTATTTGTTTTCCTTTCTATTGCTTGTACATTTTATTGATTATGTTTCATTGTTATTAGGTATTGGTAGTATTGTGTATTTAGTTTATATCAATTGTGAAACCTTTGCTACTGACCCTTGCCTTTGGAAAGCTTGGGAATCCCCAGAACACAAATCGAAGAAGAGGCATACATTTTGGTGAACCCAACGTGAATCAAATAGCCCAAATATCTCTTGCAGACGAAGAATCAGATTGATCAACCACGGTCATACAATCATAAATTTAAAAATCAAACTTTTCTTTGATACTTGTGTTATTTTGCAATTGCTGGTATTTTACCACAATCATCAAAACTGTGCCGCAATCGACTGGTTTAATACCGTAATTGATTGCAGGCTTTCGCAGTATTTTTCTATCTATTTTTGTCTTCATTCTTCAGGTACTTTTCCGCAATTGTAAGATTCGTTCCGCAATTGAAATAATTTTGCCGCAGTTGCCCGATCTGTGCCACAATCAACAGTAGTTTGCCGCAGTTGACAATGCTTTACCGTAGTTGACAGAAGTTGACCGCAGTCGCCAGAAGTTTGCCGTAATCGAAGCAATATTGCAATATCTGATCCAAATCTTCTGCCCAACTATTTCTAAATTAACATTTTTTTTAATTTCTGTGCAGGATTGGATCAAATCATAGAGGACATAGAAGGGTAAGTTTTGGTAAGCATCATTCGTTATTTCAAAGTTACATATATTCTCATTTTGAAAATAATCCTTTTTGGTACTAACATGTTTAAACAAAGCAAACTAAAAGGAATTCATTTGTCGATTTGGATTTAAAAAGAACAGTGCTTGCAAACATATCATATCTCATATTTTGGATTTGGGCTTAAAATTGACATGAGGATTAAAACTGAACAAAGGCAAAGAATCTCTCAATTTGGTGCAATAAAATTGAACAAACCAATCAACAACTACTTTTGGGCTTAAAATTGAACATTGGTGCTTCTATGGTGGTGTAGCTTAGTTCACATTTCAAACTTTGGAGCTTAATCAATTTACCTTGTGTCTTGAGTTTTGGGTGCACTAGTTGCACAAACTATTAGATTACAAACCTTTATACTTTTTTAGAAAGGCTTGTCCGAGGAATGCGCTTCTTCCTCGGAGAACGACCTTAAACCAGTAATCCTTCTGATCGGTATATAAACAAGGCGCAAACCAAAGTTCTATCTTATCTAGCCAAGCTCAGGCGAGGCGTGTTGATAATAGTCTGGATCGGGTGAATATCCCTAAGGAGAAAACGTGGTCAACTAGGCTCTTAAGTGAGTCACACACGTACAAACCGATTGGAGAGAGACCACAGACCCTTACTACAACCTTGATTAATTAGAGGCCGACCCATTTTACCTCCGAACAAATACCTTATTATAGTGCAAGGGGTTGTAGAATTTCCCCCCAAGATTCCCAACATATGTGTCCCACGGTATTTGTGTAGTGAAAGAGATCTTCACTCCACGACAACAATACCTAGAAATGGCAAAAACACGGGCACCTATGTCGTGGACCTTCATGTCCCAGTAGTGTGACAATTATTGTGTGAGCTAACGAACATTCAAGCATTGGGCCTATAACATTGTATTCTGAAGCCATTGACCTAGATTAATCTGACTGTTCATTGTTGAGACCTCGTGATAACCTTGCAACTTGAAAAAGTTGTAGAACATACATAATTTCAGTCTTCTTTCTTCAAAACACAGTGTCTATTGTGCTTGTCTCTTTGATCAGTTTCTGAAAATGCAAAACAAAACATCCAAACTGTCAAAACAAGTCAAACATGTTAAAGTATAGGGTTGTCAATGTCAACTATCTTGCAAATCAGAAGCATTGTGTGATAAACTACCACAATCGACCAGTTCTTTAACCGCAATCAGTGAAATTGTATCGCATTTTACTAGATATACTATATTCCTATTTTAACCTAAAACCTTGAAAGAATTCTTCATTTGGTGTCCAAAACTAGTGTCTATCCCAAGAAAATGCAAAGAACATTGTGTGAATCTCTAAACATTAAAGATTACCCTTTCTCTGTAAAGCACGACTATTGTTCAAAACATTGTTAGTTCAAAAGCTCAGACTCAAAATACCTTGATCTCATCATATCAAACATCATCATCTTTATCAAATTGACTTTGTCCAAGGCAAAGGTCGGCAAATCTTATCTTTTATCATCACCACTTTGAGATCAAGTTATATCAAAATCTGTCCTTAGAATTACCCTTGTCCAAAACATAACTCGGACTTCCTCAGAAAGGATCTTCTTCTTTGTTTGCTTTATATCACTTGTTTTAGTTACAAAACCTAGAACGCACTATGTATCAAACACCTCATGGAGGACCTTACACAAGTTCTAAGGCTAGAAATCAACCTGGTGAGTCATATATCAATCATTTCCCCGCTTGGGAAATAGAGCAAGAAAATGATCCCTTCATGAACACCAATTTTGCTCTATTTATTGAACAACCCCGTGGGGCAGCCTTTTTCCAAGATATCATAGAAGAAGAACTTTAAGATGTAGAACAAGATGCTTACTCCATGAAAGTAGTTGACGATGTTGTAGAGAGGAACCCTGAACATTACTTGGCCATGCTAATAAAGAAGGCAGTCAAACTCCCCACTGAATTCAGTGTATCAACTATATGGCCTGAAAACCCTCTCGTAGGTCAGAATACTACTCAACTTCCTCAAATACTACCTGTTGCGTCTCCAATATTTCCACCATTGGTTTTACCCACATTGACATAGACTATATCCAATTAAACCAATGACCCAACCTAGGCTAGCACATCTCCTACTCAAGGCATGATAGGCTCACAACAAAGTGTACCTATGCTAACTAGTATGCCCCCACCTTTGGTCTCATGGCCAGGATAATCAAGCTCTCATGCTATGCCTTCAATCCCACCAACTACCAACTATTCTGAAACCATGCCGCTACTGCAATCAATTCACACTAGTCTCGGGATCAACACATCATGCCCGCAGGGATCCATCTCTGTTGAAACAACTTACAGTCAAGGCCCACCCAAAGCTACATCTTTGCCCATTCTGACACCAATCCAACCACCGCAACAGCAACCCCAGCTTCAGTTGCCTCATATCCAACCTCAGCAACAACAACCCCAGCTTTAGTTGCCTCAATTCCAACCCCCGCAACAGCAACCCCAGATTTAGTTGCCTCAAATCCAACCTCAGCAACAGCAACCCCAACTTCAGTTGCCTCAAAACCAACCTCAATAGTAGCAACCCCAAATTCAACCCCAACCTCAGCCGCAGCAATATCTGCCCCAACATTATCAACCCCAGTTTCAGTCACAACAGCAAACACATCAAAACCCACCATGGACTACTCATGTCCCTCCAGTTATAAATCACTCGGTGGGGAATCAATATCAAGTCCCTAGGATGAAATCATATGTTCCTACTCAAGGGACACAGAGGCGCAGCCTCATACCCACCACGACACAGAGGAATGTCCACATGCACCAGCCTCAATGTCAAATGGACATGCTAATGCAACAAATGCAAACCCTTCAAACCCAAATGATGGATATGCAAAATAAGGGGAAGACTAAATCCTATACCATAGAGGATTTATACCCATATCCCTTTGACCATTCTCTTCACATGACTCTGTTCCCAAATCACTTCTTGGTACCGAAGTTTGACAAGTATAGGGGCAGTACCAACCCTATTGATCATATCTGAGAGTTTTTGCTAGTTGCGTCGAAGTCGCTCATGATGAGACATATCTAATGAGACTGTTCCCACAAAGCTTGGTCAGACCAGCAATGGAATGGTTCTCACATCTACCTCATGACATTTAGTCTTGGGGAGAATTGGCTAAAAAGTTCATAGCTCACTTCCATCATAACATCGAGCGCAAGGTCAGCATCAAGGACCTTTGCGATATCAAATAGAAAGATGGAGAGTATTTTGTGAAATTCCTACAGAGATGGAGGAATACGGAAAACCGTATAACATATGATGTGCCTAAATAAGACTTAATAGTCATGTTCGTTGACAATTTGATCCCAGACATGCCATTCACAACAGAGTTACAGATAGCTCTAAACTTCACACAACTCATCGAAAGAGGAGTTCATTGTGAGAAGAACTTGGTCAAAAAAGGAATCCTTGCAGATCCCACATAAACGAATATGAATAAGAATGCAACGGAAAAACCTAAGTGGTGGAACAAAAACAAAAATGTCACTAGCGATGGTGTCATTGATGTGAAGACAATCAACTATGCACAACCCAAGGTGTCACTGCAAGGTGCACCTGTGGCAAACCAAAAACCCACATGGCCCACTCAACAAGCATACACCCAAAACCAACCTCCCCCTGTACAAGCGGTTGTGTCAAATAGTCAACAAGAGAATCAACGCAAACCATGGTTTCAATTCCAGCAATGATATTTCACACCACTAGGAGAGCCGATAGAATCAACTTTACGCAAGTTGATACAATAAAACACTATCACTCTCCCAGAAATTAGGGACTTTGAACAAGATGAAAACAAACTGAGGTGGTACAATGACAAAGATTTATGTGAGTTTCATTAGGTGAAAGGGCACAAAATAGCTAACTGCTACCGATTGAAACATGCTATCCAGGATCTAATTGACATAGGGATCATCAATGTGATGAATACTCAAACCAAAGGCACAACTGATCACACTATATTCAACGATACCTTTCATGATCACAACAAGGGAAAAGCCTCTGGGTCTGGTGGCCAAATGAAACAAGTTAACTATACATATGCCAACAGTGATAATGTCATCAATTGCCTCAATCCTTCAGATAACCATGTGGCTACAATCACTATCAGAGACCAAGGTGACAATTGTGTTGTATCAACGCGTTGTGCTAGAGTCATCTTGCAAGGAGTACCATCCTCAACTACTACATCAGCCAATCCTATAGCAAACTCAGATCAACAAACAAGCATAGTGGACCAACTAAAGTGCACACCTGCCCAAATCTCCATGTTTGACCTATTGTGCATATCTCCGCAACATAAACTGGCACTTGACCAAGCACTTCAGAATGCAGCTATCCCAAGAGACATAACACCTGAGAGCTTCCAAACAATGGTCAACCATATAGCAGCTAAAAAACATGCCACATTCATAGACTGTGATGTGCCACCGCATAAACCCCTACATAATGACCCTCTACACTTACTTGTCCAGATCCACAAAAGCATTGTCCGTAGGGTCCTTGTTGATGGTGGAGCTGGGTTAAACATATGTACTCTTAAGTTAATCAAGAAACTAGGCTATTCCAAATCAAGCATTGATGTCACAAGGAGGATAAATATCAAAGCTTATGATGAAGAGGAAAGGTCCTCTAAAGGTATTATCATTCTACATGTTCGCATTGGTCCTGTGGTCAAAAAAACACCCTTCCAAATCTTAGACCTTGAGTTGGGATACAACATGTTACTAGGGAGACCTTGGATACATGAAATACAAGTTGTACCTTCAACTACCATCAATGAATCAAGTTCCCTCACCAAGGAGAGGAGATCATCATACAGGGAGATCCCAATCCCTTCCAATATTGTAATTCAGTCCAAATCAGCACTGATAACCAGGTACCATCAAACCAAGATGCAAGCATCACATCCTCTTCATATTCGAATCCCAAGGTTTTCACATGAGCAGCGGGAAAGATAGTCATTAAACAAGATGCAAGCATCTCATCCTCTTCAGATTAAAATCTTAAATATATCACATAGAAAGTAGGCAAGATATCCATCACAGATAAGGGTTGTGGTGAATACAGTTATGAAGAGGCTTTCACCATCACGCACATGCCTCAAAGCCCAAGAACTCATGGCATGCCACAAGTTTTTATTGCAACAGAAACTCTGTATCCTGTTCTATTCAGATGTCCACCCACAAATTTTGTTCGGTGGGGAGACATAGCGAAAGAAAATCCTTTTGAACAAGACATCAATACCTGGTTATACCAAGATTCCCCTGAGACAATCTGGCCTCCATCACCTTTGTCAAACTATGGTAACGGTTACACAATGATACAAATATTTGGGTACAATGGTACAACTAGGCTGGGGGCAAGACAACAAGGCATATATGAATTGCCTCTCCCGCCAACCTAGAGAAACACAAGAGGTTTTGGATATGGACAACAAAGCACTAGTCATGTGATCCAAGACATTCAAGTCAATCACGAGCAAAGAGCAGAGATGCACCGAGGGCACAATACAGAGCATGTCCTAATAAGCAACATGTTAGCATAGTTGTTGCTTGCCGAAGAGGGAACCACACAATCCCAAATAAACCTTCACATAGCAATCGATGATAACCAAGGAAGTGAGACATCAGATGAACATTCCATTGATACTAACTCCCATGAGTATGAGTGGAGATCCCTCCACGACTTTGAACTGTCAATCCCATATTTTTCCCCTCAAGCCGATATTATCATAAATCTAGCAGACCTATTTGACCAATTGACCATCACCGAACAACCTTGTATAGAAAAACATGTAATCTATCAAACCTTAAGTGGTGCGTCCACATCACAGTCCAATTTTTTAGGCACCATATCAGCGGTCCCTTTCAGTCAACCAGAGCCAAACAAACGTGAAAGTGTCTGTCTTGTACACCCTGAGCTTATAGAATGGGATCAACAAGGACCACCTGATCTAGATGTCTTCAAGAATGATGAGGCAATAGCTCATTTCATGGAACTAAGGGAAGGCATTCTGTCAGGAGATCACAAGGCAGGATTCTCCATTAACCTAGACAGAGCAGCATACTTCGGGGAGGAAGCTCCTCTTTCCAGTCCATAAAGAAAAAAAGAACAAAAGAATAAAAAGCTAAAATAAGACGTATCTTCTAGAAAAAACCTCACTAAGGTGATAGAATATGGAAAGAAGGAACTCCTCCCCCTGACAGAGGAGAAATCAGCACTACTAGCCGAGGAGATAGAGGAAGCCAACTTGGGAGATGAAAAGAACCCGAGAAACATTACTTGGCAAAATCACTCACTCCTGAGGAGAGAGAACAGTTCATCAGTTTCTTCAAGGCAAGAATGATCAATTTTGCATGGTCCTACTCAGATATACCAGGATTAGATCCAGAGCTTGTGCTACACCACCTCCCATTGCTACCCAATGTCAAACCTATCAAACAAAAACTAAGAAAGATGCACCCTCACGTTGCATTACTAGTCAAGGAAGAACGAAAAAAGCTCCTGTATGCTAAATTCATCAGACCTATACCATATGCAGATTGGATATCTAATCTAGTACCAGTTACAAAGCACAGTGGTCAAATACGGATTTGCACAGACTTCCGGGATCTCAACATAGCATGTCCCAAGCATGACTTTCCTTTACCAAACATTGATATGATAGTAGACCTAACTGTCAGACATCAAATGCTATCACTCATGGATGGCTTTTCACATTACAATCAAATAAGGATCACGCCAGAGGACCAACACAAAACATCTTTCACATTTCCTTGGGGAACATATTGTTGGAATGTAATGTCGTTTGGTCTAAAGAATGTCGAAGAAACATATCAAAGGGCTATGACGACTATATTTCATGATCTCATCTACAAGATAATCGAAGATTATGTGGATGACATATTAGCCAAATCAATACTTTGAAAGGATCATCTACAAGTTTTGGGACCCATCTTTGACAGAATGTAGGAATTCAAAGTCCGACTAAATCCAAAAAAGTGTGCATTCGGTGTCACAACGGGAAAATTATTGGGGTTCATAGTATCACACAGAGGATCGAAGTGGATCCAGCAAAGGTCAAAGAAATATTGGACATGCCTCCACCATCAAACTTGAGACAACTAAGAGGGTTACAAGGAAGGCTCCAATCGATCAAATGCTTCATAGCTCAACTGCCAAACAAATGCCACCCATTCCAACATCTATTTCATAAAGACATCAAGTTCATATGGATAGAGCAATGCAAACATGCATTTCAGATATTCAAAGACTACCTTCTTAAGTCTCCTATATTGGTACCACTAGTACAAGGTAGACCATTGCTTCTATATATCTTAGCGATGGAATCAGCGTTAGGTGTACTCTTGGCACAACATGATGATGCAGGAAAAGAGAGGGTTGTTTACTATCTAAGTAGGACTTTGGTTGGATATGAGATAAAATATACGCCAATTGAGAAGTCATGCCTAGTAGTTGTTTTCGCTTCCTAGAAGCTAAGACACTACATGTTGAGTCACCAAACGAAATTGGTCACACGTATTGATCCTCTCAAGTACCTCCTAAGCAAAGCAGTACTCACGAGATGACTGGCAAAGTGGGTAATGATCTTAAGTGAGTTTGACATTGAGTACATAGATAGAAATGCTATCAAAGGACAAGTGATAGCAGATCAACTAGCAGAGACACCAATTCAAGAACACCAACCTATTATCTCTAACTTTCCTAACAAATCTATCATGACACTACAACCGACGATTGAGGTATGGCAAATTTATTTTGATGGATCGTGTATGAACCATGGTGTGGCGGCAGGCATAGTCCTTATCACTTTAGATCATGATACAATTCCAAAGTCTTTTAGACTTAACTTCCCATGCACCAACAACATAGCAGAATATGAAGCATTGGTCATCGGTCTAAAGATAGCCATTCAATGGAGAATCAAGAACCTTAAAGTCTTTGGTGATTTGTAGTTGGTCATCAGTCAGGTCAACAATGATTATATGACCAAAGATGAGAAGCTCATACCATACAAAGCATAGATGGAACAACTACACACCAAGTTTCATTACATTCTCTTCGAGCAAGTCCCAAGAGCACAGAACAAAGTGGCAGATGCAATGGCTACTATAGCATCACTGATTGATATGCCAGGTAACAATACCAAATTATAGTTTCTAGTGGAGCAACTCTTGGTACCATCACATCAGGCATCTATCACAGAATCAGCGTGTGTCCTTGTTGGTCCTGAATCCCCATGGTACCAAGATGTATATAGCTATCTCTAAAACAATGTCTTATCCCCAAAATTGTCTAGGAACCAACGAAAATCCCTCATCCGCCAAGCCTCTAGGTATACCATCCTCTCAACTACTCTATACCGACGAAGTCTAGATGGAACATTATTATGATGTCTCACTTCCATGGAATCCCAGAAAGCTTTGTATGAGGTACATGAAGGAATATGTGGAACCCACGGAGGTGGCAACAGCTTAGCTAAGAAAATAATCCGCATGGGATACTATTGGCCCACAATAGAGACAGATGCACACAAGCATGTTCAAAGGTGTAGAAAGTGTCAAATTCATGGAGACCTCATCCATGCACCAGCCCAGGAACTAAATCCTATCACATCACCATTGCCATTTTCAATGTGGAGATTTGACCTAGTGGGCAAAATTACACCTTCTTAAGCAAATGAACACAAGTACATCATAGCAGCAATGAAGTACTTCACCAAGTGGGTGGAAGCGATTCCCCTTACTTACATCACTAAAAAACAAATAGCGATGTTCATACTTAACCACATCATCTATCGATACGGGATCCCCCAAACAATCCTGACAGATCATGGTACACCTTTCCAGAAAAAGGATGTTGAAGACCTATGTGAACAGTTCCACATCAAACAAGGGTTGTCATTTTACTACCCTCAAGGAAATGGCCAGGCCGAAGCTACAAACAAAATGATCCTAAAAATCCTGAAGAAAATAGTGAACGAATCAGGGAGAGATTGGCATTTACAGCTTAGTCCCGCATTATGGGCATACAGAACTAGTGTGAGAACACCTACAGGATCCACTCCTTTCTCTGTAGTCTATGGATCAGAGGCGGTATTACCCCTCTAAGTAGAAATCCCATCCCTGAGGATATCATTGAAGAACCTGGTTTCAGACGAAGACTATAGAGTAGCAAGGCTCAGTGAGCTAGAATTACTAGATGAAAGAAGGCAACATGCCTTCGACCACTTACAAGGCTATCAAAATCACCTTAGAAGGAACTATCACAAGAAGGTGAAGCCACAAACATTTGAGGTAGGAGACCTTGTCCTCATGAAAAATTAGAAGAATCAAGCAGAGCGAGTCAAACCCAGAAATTTTGAGCCTAACTGGTTAGGACCATTTGTTATTATCAGCTCTACTCACAGTGGGGCATTCATACTAGCAACACCAGAAGGAGTTCAACTCCCCAGCTACATCAAAAGCATGCACCTGAAGAGGTTCTAACCTTAAAAGTCTCTATGGTTAAGGAATTCATCTACATATCTAGAAAATACCAAAAAAATTAGAAAATACAAAAGTTACCTTGGTGAAAACCTGGCAAACAGGCGCCTTGGTGACAACCAAAAAAAGCAAAAAAGCAAAAAAAAAAGTAAAGAGAAAAAAAAAAATTTCTCTCTCAGTGAAAACCTGGCAATCAGGCACTATTGAGTAGGTACCTTGGTGAAAACCTGGCAAACAGGTGCCAAGTGTTCAAATCTAGCTTCACCATCAATGAGCTCCAAAAGCTTAAGCACACTTCAAAATGCAAGACTGGCTATCAAAGCAATATCCAGAAGCACAAAACCCCTATGAGCACCAAGCACTTACCCATGGTTAACACTAGTCCACCAGACTAGGGGGCGATTCCAAATGTCTTAAAAAATCAAAAAAATCAGAAAACTCATCAAAAAATCCTAAAAAGATCAAAAAATCAAAGAAAATCAATCTTCATCAAAAGTACATTCAAAAAATTGAAAAATCTAATGCAATAAAACCAACTCGATTATTAAGAGAGCAAGAGGCAAGCACGCCCAGTCAATCAAATGTCACAATCATGAGATTTACATATCAGCATTGGGCTCATCTGACACAGCTTTATCAATCTATCAATTCAATCAGCAAGCAACAAGCGACCAAGCCAAACTATCAATTGTCACAATCATGAGCTTTGCGAACAAGCATTAGGCACATCTGACACAACTTGATCAGTTGCCAACATGATCAAAGCAATCAAATCTATCATTCAAAACTATCACAATCATGAGCTTTGCGAACAAGCATGGGGCCCATCTGACATAGCTAGATCAGCTGCCAACTCGATCAAAGAAATCAAGCCAACCAAGCCTATCCAAAGAGTTTGAGCCAATAAAAAGATCCAACTGCATCGAGGAACCATACAAAAATGTTGACTAGGTTAGTCAAGTCGGTCAGATGTTATTC
Source organism: Thuja plicata (assembly GCA_018584345.1). Taxonomy (NCBI): domain Eukaryota; kingdom Viridiplantae; phylum Streptophyta; class Pinopsida; order Cupressales; family Cupressaceae; genus Thuja; species Thuja plicata. The sequence continues at coordinate 455,895 of MU226618.1, forward strand.
TATATTTTGGGGTTATGTTCTTACGCTACTCCAGGATCCACCATATGAGGAGAGTAGCTATGATAGATCATGACTTATTTTCTTTGATTGTTGTCTATTAAATGTTCACTTTGATTTTAGGTCCATGACGATTTAGGATAAATGCGGTAGGCACTGTCACTTATCTGGCAGCCACGCAGTTCCACGATCTGAGCTTAACCCTCGGAAAGAATTGGACATTTCTTCTCTTTTACTTCTGCTTGTTTGGTTTATAGAATCAAGACCTCACAGAAATATATAGATGGACTCTTAGTTGCTTTGGAGTTCTATCTTGGTTTCTATGGTCTTTCCCTTTATGTTGCAAATAAGAGCTCATGATGCTATCCAGATGGACTCTAGGGGCGTAGGAGTTCTATCTTGTTTGTTTGGCTTTCCCTTTCAAAAATCAAGAGCTCATAATGTTATCCAGATGGACTCTGGGTGCATAGGAGTTCTATCTTGGTTTCTTTGTTTTAGATTAACTTAGAGGACAAGTGGTATCCAGATGGTCAATATCTGGGTGCTTTTGGCTCTCTTTCTTTTCAAAAAGGGAACATAGTTGAATCCAGATGGTCAATATTTGGTGCACTATGGGTCTCTTTCTATTCAATCTCTCTACTCCTTCCGCTATCAAGAGGTCATGGCGGTATCCAGATGGTACATGATCTAGATCATTCGACACTCTTTTGGAATATCAGAAAATACAAAAAAAATATGCAATGATGACAAATATTGGAAACAGGGGCAGCGGCCTGGGACATTCAACCTTTCTATCAGATCAAATCTATCCAAAAATGCAAAAATAAAACTTTTCTATCATTAAATTCTATTAGATCAATCTCAAAGCACATCCATCCAAAACTAACTTCTTTCTAACTAACACATGCATTACTCAGATATTTTGTGCATAGTAGATTGCATTCATTCATTAAGTGCATCAGAAAAGTAAAAAAACATGGTAGTATGCATACATGATAAATCATAAAAACACATGCATCCATAAGCATCTCATATAAACATACATTTCATATCTACCATCCTGCATAAGCATGTCAGTAACATAGGAAAAGTAAAACATCCATATACGAGTCTTCATAATAGAAACACATTGCATATACATCTCATCATCTAAACCACCAAATCATGTAGAATCATACATATAGAAAAGTAAACCATGGCACATCATATCAAATACTATAGCTGCATCTCATATAAATAAAAATATCTGAGTACTATGAAGGGTCGCAAGTCTGATCAAAGAAGGTAATCAACATGTCTATCAATAAATATCAGTGTATCAGGATACAAAAAATGGTACTACTCAGAGTATACAATGAATCACTACAAAAAAGGTACAAGGAGCATAGTCAACAAGAGCTACCCCCACCCTCGCCAGGAGGCACATGAGGGGGAGGCATATCAGAATATGTCCTGTGAGAGGACCCAGGAGCTCTGACACCACTACTCTGAGAATGCTAAGCCCTGCTGGATCTCTACGACGCTGTATAACTGGGCACCCTCTATGCTGTAGGAACTGCGCCCTCATAATGGCATCTCCAGTAGTCAATCTCTCTCTTAGTGTCTCACCCAGATCTATAGTACCTGTCTAAAATATCTCTATGGGAAACATCTTGTACACTATCAATAAAAGAGTGGACCTCGGCCCGAGCTTGTCACTCTCTAGACTCAGTTGCTGTAACATGAGCCTCCAAGATAGTCGCACGTGCATCGGATAAAGCAAGTTGGGCCTATAGATCTTGAACCTGCTAGGCGAGGCGCTCCACCTCTGATGGATCATCGTCCATACCACCCATATCCACATCCATGTCTCCCTCCTCTGCCTGGCCTCCCAGTCCCTCACCTCCTCTTCGTCTCAGAACCACAGAGTCATCACCACTCTTGGAGCTCTCCCTTGTGCTACTCCTACTACTGCCACTATCCCTAGAGGAACCTATCTCATCACTCTGCTCATCTAGGGCTTCCACATCTATGTCTACAATCTCCACATCCACGTTCTCAATAATAACCCGATCCTCATGTCGGGGAGTCAAAATTGCTATTGTCCGCCTATGAACTATGTGCACCAACTGAGGTGCCTCCTCCTCTATAGCCTCCTCGTCCTCCAGAATGGCACCCAACCCAACCCTAGGAGCACTAGTCCGTCCCCCACTCCGGCCACCAACCCTAACCCCACCACTAGCACCCCCGGGGCTAGGATCATCCCCTCCATCATCTCCTCTCCCCCGTCCTCTGCCTCTCCCACAATCTCTCCCACNCTCCCCCATCCACCATCTCTACCCCCATCCCTCTCTCCTTGACCACCACCTCTCCCTCCATCACGGCCTCCCCTACCACGCCGTACCCGTCAGGCCCTTCTCATGACAGTCCTGGGAACAAGATGTGAGACATCTGTCAGTGCAACAGGCCTATGCTGCAACCAATGGGCATCAAACTGTGGTGTAGTGCCTGCAAAAGACAACTTCAACTATCAGTACAAGAGTAGATAAAGACATAAAGTATCGAAACAAGATGTGAGCAAGAATCAAAGAGCAAAAAGGAAGTACATAAAGCAATTAGAAATAAGACAAACCTGGGTCTACAGTGGCAAAACGCCAGGTCCATGCCATAGGAAGCAATCCCATGAACTCGATGTGAGCAGCATCAAGTGATACCATGGCACCCCAAACAGTAGCATCCCTTGACCTCCGAGCAAAGTAGGTGTAAGAATTGGATACATCCTGCTACTCTCCAAATTGACGTAACACCCTGTTGGTGTTATGAAAATCTATCATATAGACATGATCAGTCACACGTCCAATCAAGTATCATCATTGATGACAGAAAGGAAGATGAATGTCCTCTCCATCCTAGACAGGACAATCTTTGTATGGCCTCTAGATAAAGTATGGAATCATATCAAGCTATTGCTGCCAGTATGTAAGATGACCCATATGAGTTTGGACAATAGCACCATCATACATAAACACATTCGTCCTATCTGTTGGGAGAGCATGGGAACCAATAGGATGATAGACTGTTATATGCTCCCATGCCCATATCTATAGCAACGTAGCACCGTAGCCGAGCGACTTACCATCAAGGTAAGCAACATACAACATGTGGAAATGCATGTGGGCCAACATGCAAGGACCCCAAGCAAAGACGATATGGTCCCAGACCATACTCTGGAGAACCCTACCAAAGCCAATAAAAAAGCCACATTGTCTACGATTGGGGCATAGAATCCCACATATAAGACTACCCAGCATCGTAGATAGTCTATCAAGGCCTAACCCAAATCTAGACCAAGGGATGTCATAATCACCAGCCAGCCCAAGCTGATCTCGGGGCAATCTAGAGAGCTCGATCAATGCAATGACACCAGTGCGTGTGGAATACTCCACAAGCTCACCCTGGATAGGGAGGATCACAAATTCTTCCCAATCCCCAAAAACTTTGAGGGTCAATTACAGGGGCATATTAAAGTATTTTTCAAATCCGTCAACTACCTAGTTCCAAAAATTGCAATTTCACCAAATCAACGCTCGTCTCGCAAATTTTTGCTCAAATTTGTTGAGGGGGAATAAATACACCTACTGTTGCCAGGGCAAGCTGGGGCAAAATCAAAGAATCTTTGACACACTGCGACTAGTCACATCGCATCAAAGAGGGGCAAATGTAGACACCCTAAAATGGACAGGCTTGTGACTTTACATTAAAAACACTAATTTTTCATCTATTAATTAATGGTTTTTTAATCATTAATTAATCATCTATTTTCCTTTAAATTTATTCCCCAAATCATCTAATCAAATTCCCAAAATTAATTAAATAATTAATTTTATTTAATTAATTAGCTTTAATTGATTAATTATCATTAGTTAATTAATTAAACTCAATTTCCTATAGTTTAAATTCAAATATTTAAACTTACCAATTAAATTAATTTAATTTCATCAAATAAAGCAATTCTTAATAAAAAAGAATTCAATTATCTCACATGTTGAAAACAATTATTAAATAAATGAATTAAATATTCATTTATCTTCAAAGAGATAACTCCAATCAGATCACATGGGTTACTCCACCCATCTCTCCAATCCACATGGGTAACTTCACCCACCTCTTCAGTTCGAAAAGGTAACTCATAATTAGCTCTTCAGTCAACTAAACTCTATCTCCCCTTTACCAAATGAAGAGGTGGAGTTTACTGAGGACCTCTCCAGTTCCTTTTGATCTCAACCGTTCATCTCTCTATCTCT
>MU226618.1:460224-473769 GCA_018584345.1 Thuja plicata
TGGAGTTTACTGAGGACCTCTCCAGTTCCTTTTGATCTCAACCGTTCATCTCTCTATCTCTGGGATTGATCTCGACCGTTCATTTCATCACCAATTCCTATATAATAAACCCTTCATAACCATTTGAAGGATCTAGGATTTCAAGCTCTCATGCACCATTACTCCATCAGTTTGGTTCTAGCATTCAAGCCATCTTGCGATCACACACCCATTTCAACTAGCAAATTCTCAACACTTCTCAAGTCATAGATGCTGCCCCGCCAGTACTGAGCATCAAGAACAATGTTTCGGAAGGAGTAGAGAGAGATAATAGAAGCTTCAAGCATCGTGGGGTTTGCATTTATTTGTTTTCCTTTCTATTTCTTGTGCATTTTATTGATTATGTTTCATTGTTATTCGTTATTGGTAGTATTGTGTATTTGGTTTATATCAATTGTGAAACCTTTGCTACTGACCCTTGCCTTTGGAAAGCTTGGAAATCCCTAGATCACGAATCGAAGAAGAGGCGTACAGTACCTAAAATCTTCCAAAAATTCCCCCTCTCATTGCTCTAGGAGAGATACCCCCAGATTAGATAATCTATCAGTAACATCATTAGCCACTCGTAGCACATTTGAAATTCTAAACTCCTCAAATGTTCCTAACATGGTCTTTATCCTGCATATATGTTTATTCAAATGCCATACTCCAACCTCTCCTTTGATAATGTCATTCACTATTATCTATGAATCACCTTCTAGGTGTAATTTCCTTGTCTTTATTTTATTATCCATCCTTATTTCCAATAGTGCAGTCAAGCATTTAGCTTCATTATTCGTACTCGCTCGTAGTTTCTTTTTTCTCAGCATCTGGATATTTCCTACATCATCTCTAGCAATGTATCATGCACTTGATGGTTTGGGTTGTCTTTTGAGGCCCTATCAAAATTCACTTGAATCCATCCTCGCTCTAGAGGCTTCCAAGATACTGACCTAATTGTGGAAGGAGGATGAACCCTCAATGGCCCATTAATGGGCCATGACATTAGTATTTTTATTTTAAATATATTTAGCTTAAAAAATAATAATTTTGAATTATTTTATTTATTTCAAAACTAAATTTATAATTTTTTATTTTTGTGTAATTAGAAAAAATAGTTTGAGACAAGTGATAAAAATTTGTGGAGTTTATGTTTGTTAAATTTTTTAATCTATTTATTTTTATATGTGTATGACAAAAGAAAGACATGATTTTTTATTTTCTTTTATCACTATATGCTAAATTGATTAGGAGGTGAAAGTTTATAAATGATATATTATATGTGTTTAATTTTTTCCTTCATAAGATATCATATACTTTATGAACTGGTGGGCAACAATCATTCTCTCATCATTTGCTTGGTCCATTAGGGTGGTTTTTTGCATGTCTACCCTTGCTAGTGGTACTTGAGTAGTAATGTCCTCCATTCGAGGAGATGGTAGTGGCTAATCCACTTCTTCAAATACCAAATTTCTCATAACATTAATGGTCTCACCTATATCCATTGTCTTTCTTTAGTGTCTTCATAAGGTACCAGTAGAGGTTGAACCTCAGACCTCTGTCTTTTATGTGTGGGCTCCATTCTTGGGCTTGGTGGAGCTACTTGAGATTCTTCATCTGTAGGCTCCTGGATTCTAATCATTTTTTATTTTAATTCTTCCATCCTTGGAGGCACATATTGTAGCCTCTTCTCAGTAACAAGTGTCTTACCATATATTCTCTCAAAAATATCAAACATTAAGTGCATCCTTTTTGTCTCATTTGTTTCATTAGAATAGAAGTCATGGAAGTTTGGGTTTTCCTTCTTCTTGTCTTCCTCAATTATTGTCAAAATATCCCTCTTCTTCCTTCTTTGAATTACCTTTGATAGATTTTAGCAATTTATCACACATCCCCTTCAAAATACCTTTCATGAAAGAAGTATCTTCTTTTAAGCTTGTCACACTTCAACCATTTCATATATCCTTAGGATCAAATGGCCTTAACTTGGTACATTTGACATTATACTTTGTTTTAGGTGATCTCACACCTATTGTAGAGTGTCACATCCAATTTCAAAATCAATATATTTAATACATTTCCTCTCATCCTTCTATTGGAATTAAGGAACACTGAGAAGGGGGGGTGAATCAGTGTTCTGCAATTTTTAAATTTGATAATCTGATTCTTTAGCCACTTAACACATATAATCAAAATAAAGATGTAAAAGCATACCACAAATATCCACAACACCATAACACCAATATTTTTGCATAGAAAATCGGTTAAGGAAAAAATCATGGTTGGGATGAACCCACAAGATGAAAATATTGTGTAGAAGTATTACAAAAGGGAATGTAATTGCATTCAGGCACACTACCTTGAGCTCACTATTCAAAATGAAAGAGGTTTACTACCTATAAGATAATTACAATGTCACAGAGAGTTTGAACTGAGAAGCAACATCTACAAATGCCAAAATATAATTCCACTTAATTATAATATACTAACTTCATACACTTCATTTCTCACTACTCTATCACACGATCAGCTCAGAATTGAACCTCAAATCATTATCTTACACACGTGAAACTATGTGCACACACACACACACACACACACACTACTCTTTTTTAAAATGACCAAAAAGATCGATTATATATATCCACAACAAGAGATTATATTGTTTACATGTCGGCTCAAGAACACTTAACAAAATAATGAAACGTGTACAACCTGTCAGCTAAACCTGAATTCAAATACCAATGCAGACAAAAACAAATGATCACACACTACCACACATGTTGGATAAACATCTTGGATCACAAAAAAAATCACCAAAATCGCTCCAACATATCTGCGTAAGGATCAAATACATAAGACTTTTGTTGTTCACCGTTAACCCAAAAATTGTTACACATATGCTTAAAACTTGCACACCAAATATCATCGAACCTCAAAAATATAGAATAAAGAAGTCCATACATCCATCAACCTTCCTTCAGATCCACAACTCAAGATATTAATCTGAGAATAATTACCAGACCCAATACTGAACACTGCAATATACTATGATCTTTTCCAGAATTGAAGAAATCTTCAAACTGACTCCTGATATGATTGAATGGTGCAATGTGGATGGGAAAACAAACTTGAGTTTCCATCAATGAAAACTTTTAAGGACCTGCACAATGTCTCTTTTCAACAATCTCCCCCTTTGGAATTGATGGCAACACTTAGTGAAAAATGACTAAGTGTCGAAATCAATACTACATATGTATACACTGCAAAACTAAAAAATTCAATACTTGGGCCCTAGGATGAATACAACCCTACATGCATTTTTCAATTCCCTTACATCCCCCCTTTAAAATCAATAGAAAAGGAAGGAATCCACATACAAAAATTCATACAAAATTCTTATAAATATATTGCATATGTACAAACAAACTTTTCTAACTTATATAAGCTTAAATATATTTACAAAAAATTTATTCAATAAGCTTAAACCATTATCCCAACCTTTCTTAAGAATCTCCAAGATTGAAATGTGACCACAAAATAGATATGCATGCATGTCTGCTACCTGAATATTTGAAGGGTCATTGGAAACCATGACATCCTTAGCTTCATTTAAATCACTGAACATAGTTTCCAACTTAGGAGCAATTATACTTTGAAGTTCACCAACTCTGCCAACAATCCTATCTCTTTCCTGCATCAAAATCTTAATTTTGTCAAGAAAAGATATGACTTGACCTTCATGACTAGATGCAAAATCACTTATGGGATCAAAGGACTAAGAAATGTCTGCTAACTACTTCTCATTCTCCTTTATCTTCTTCTCAATATCCTCAAAATACTTAGAAAATGATAAACAAGATTTATATACACTTCCTCCTTCAAATAAGGCATTTTTAATATTCTTTCCACTTCTATCCAACAATATTCTATCATTAGAAATCATTCCCTTCAACTTACTAAATCTATTATAATTAAATTCATTCCCGACCTTTATCTCTGTTGACTTCTCAAAATATTCAAAGTGTGTACTTGCAAAATTTATGAGACTCTTCGGTTGATCAGAGAGAGAATCCGATGAATCCTTGACAAAAGTAGGCATGATTTTCTCCACAATACCAAATAAAAGACCTAGAAACTCATTGTCATCAATGTGAGATCTTAGTATCTCCTCTCTTTCCTTAACTTGTGCAAATGATGCAACTTTCAATTTCTAAATTGGAGATAGAGTGGCCAAATTGATAGGCCCTTGAGTGATTTCAGGATCATCCAATTCCAGACTATCCTTCTTTAGAAATTCCTTCACTGCCCCAACAATATCTCTTTCCTCAACTTTTATCTCAGACTCCTTCTCATTCTTCTCCTCAACTTTAACTTCACCTATATTAATCTCACCTTCAACTTCACCTTTTAGAGAAACAAAAACATTGACCTAAGGAACACTGACTTCAACTGGCTCAAGTTCCAAAACAAATGTATCATCAACATCTTGAGATAATTTTGTAATAACATCAAATTGCCTCTCTTATAAGATTCTGATGTAGAGGCTAGTGGTCAAACATAAATATTCTTCTCCACTAGACTCCACATGCTAATGTTTGCACTATTTCAACTCTTCCACTCATGCATCAATGTATATTTGATCATATGTTGTGACTATCCCAATTCACCAACTCTTCACTTCTATTCAAAGACCTATCCATTAGGATCAATCTCAATGGATACACTACTCCTTAACACAAAATGACTCTTCTATATGCCCCCCTACCACCCTTAATGTCTTCTCTAAACAAAACTACTATGCATCCCACCATTGAATGCAAAACTCTCACTTATTGCCCACTATGACAATCAACGTCTTCTTCTAGAATAGTGACTACAAAAAACCATTTCAATGTGTCCCCACACCCCTAAATTCAATGAGACACCATATATAACCTCTCTATATTCTTTCAACACCCCTCATCCTCATTTGATTCACTAAAGATAACTTCTTGATCAAACTAAAACAAATTTACCTTCTTGTTGTCATCTTTGATAAACCTATACACAAAGGTCTATAAATTTTGAACCAGAACTTAGTCTGAAAATCCCTCTAGTGAGGATGTGTATAATTGGATTTTTTCCAACATTTCCAAATATGAGAAACATCCAACAGTTCAATTGGGATATATGGCCCCCGCAGTGAGACTATATTTTTTGAGACAGTCCTACCCTTCTTCCTGTGACTGTACAATCACTTCTCTACACTCAACCACATGCTACATGCTTCATGGATACCTCAAACCTACAAGGAATTCAATGTGTACCCCCTCCTAATAAATTCCCAAATTATATGGTTTGATACACGTGAAAACTAAGGGAAATCACATTTTTCACTTTTCGGGTTACCCTCTTGAAGGGTTTGGACAATTTTCACTAAAATGTAGATAATTTTTGCAAATATTAACCAAATGGAACCATTCAAAAGATAAAATGAATTTAATTCATTCCCCTATCATAATAAATCAACACTTTAATAAAAATATATCTTTATCACCGCAGAAAACATGAAACAACGGGACTGTTGCAGAGAAAAATCAGAGAAATACAATGAAAATATTATTTGTATTGATTCAAACTTTACAATTCTTCATCACTTTGACCACACCTGCATTCCTTAGGATACCACCACAAAATAGGCCTATTTTCATGCTTATAATACCAGCTAACTATTTATAACCTCCTTCCAAGCCAACTACAAACAGTTGGAACCAATTGTTTACTAATCTCTATGTTGTCAACATTGACAACTTTGTTATCAATGAGACAACTTACATCATTGTTTGCACTTTATCATATATTTCTTATTTCATTACATCAAAATGGTCTATTATTGAATTATAAACCCAAACTTTAACCAAACTCTTATCTCTACCCTATTACCCCTTGCATTAGCCCTTTAGGCATTTATTAGCCAACTTTGGTAATTTTACATCAATTGACATATTTTGGATTAATTTGCATTCAAATAGCATTATTGGCCATGTTTACGTCATTTAATGACCTTATAGTTCATATTGATCTCCATATTCTCTTGTATCACCTTATGATGGTTTATAGAAGTGTGTCACATTTTGATCACACATTTTTGTTGCCCACCATGGGGCACATGCCCCTAATTTTCCTTCATTTCTCCACATTTTCAGATTTTCTAACCTTTCATGGTTGTTTTATTCAAGTTTTTTCAAGGCTAACCCTTGTGTAGGTTGAGTTGATGACAAAATTATAGGGTGTTTGGAAGACTTGATCCTATCTCACAAACGGCTTGGATTTTGGGTCTAAAATTTTTCTGCAGGTTAAGGATGGTTCAAATGTGTCTCAGTTCAAAAATCAGATTTTTCTGATCATTTTTCCATGAGTTATAAATTTTTTTATGATTTTTCATGAAAATTCATTTCTGATCACAAATCTACAAGTTTCTTAGAAATATTTACATCTCTGGAAATTATACAGGGGGCATGTTCTTTGTGTTTTTGGTTTTTAATGAAAATAAACAGCTTAAAATTTTGATCTTTGAAAACTGGTCTCTTTTGGTAATTTAGGTACCTAGGGCACAAATCAAAAACTATTGCTAAAATTTTTACATTTTTGGAAATCTCTCAAATTTTTATCAGGGGTCTCTTCTTTGCATTTCTATTTATGGAGCTGAAATATGACAAATAAATCAGATCTTGTTGACTAGGTCGAAGGCACAAAAAAAAAATTGTGATGAATTTGCACTTTATTTCCAACTTCATTTCATTGCATCTTGCATTCTAGGGTTGTTGATTAGGTTTTATTGCAGGGTTTTGATCTTTTTTTTTTGTCTTCTAACAGTGGTTTTGCAGAAAGTTTGGCCAAGAAAAAAGCATTAAGACTACTAATCCATTTATTTTGTAGGACGTTGTTGAAGACTTGAAAAATCTAAAACTACTCACATCATTTGTTTTGCAGGTTGCCTTGGAGATACAAAAAAATATTGTGTCTTTGGTTAGTCTTTTTTAGGCACCTATCTTAATTAGGAAGGTTCATTTCTTTTGGTTAGTAGAGTAGTAGGAGAGTATGCTCTTATCTCTTTAGAGATAATCCAAAATCTAGACCTACTTGATTCATCACTTAGAAATGAACCTTGAATAAATGAAGATGTGCTTTATGTGTTTGGGAGACACTATGGAGTAGGAGAGTATGCTCTTTTCCTCATGGAAAATCATAAATCTTGACCTCCACTAGCTATCCATTTACTTTTCTTGCATTTACCTTTAGAGGGCCTGCCAAGAGAGAAATCTTTTGGGAACAACCCAAGTGAGGAACAAGTAAACCCGGCTACTCTGCCCCACTATAATCAAGCTTCCTTCAATATAAAGAGAGGGATGGCTTGGATATATCTACTTATAATTCCTCTCATGTGTAGGACCTAGTTTCCTCAATCTTTCTAAGTAAGACTACACTTGACTAGGCGCTTGTAGGACCATTTTTGGTCTCAATCTTGTTTACAAGACTACAAGGGGAGTACCTTAAACTTGTATAGGGTTGAGAGGTCTCAATATTTCTTGAGATATTGTACATTTTGTATTCTTTCAAGGTTGAAAGGCCTTAATTCTACTTGCAGAACTACAAGGGATAGTCAAGAATGAATGTCCTTACTAGACACTTTTGGATAGAAGCTACCCAAATCACCTCTGAAAGTGTCATAATCTTTGTTCAGGGATCGATCCAAGTGGATTACTTGGATCACCTAAATATTTTAAACTCGCCATATGTATTCCCAAGGAAATTCTAAATCATGAGTGTGGCATGAGGGAGCCTATGTGATTTGAGCATTGAGCCTCTTTTCAAAACCAACAACGTGCATAGTCTTGGAAAAATCCAACATCACTTTGTGTGAGGTGAAGGAATATCAAGTGTGGGAAAAGATTTTAATACTAAGCCAAATTTTCCTTAGGTAGCTTATGTTTGATGTGTCTTCGATCATGTTTAGACCCATGGAAATCATTTGAACATACACATGACGATACTATCCATAGGGTTTTTCTTTGAGACCTCACAAATGTTTGTATCATTCAAGGTTTCTTTGACCCTTGCTTGATTGTTTGAAGACTACTTTATGCGTCACATTTTCTTTAAAAACCTAATTTTGAACTTCCAAGTTGCTATTAAAACTAAAATCGCTTGTTGTCACAAATTGTTCTAATCGATCAAAACAAGGTTTTGAGTCAAAAAAATTGGTCTTTTATGTTTATTATCTCAATCTCACATACAGTAGTGAGAAATATCACACGAGTGTAATCTGGTTTACTGAGGTCTGTCATCCTGTTTTTGATCTGAGTGGATTTGGCTTTCAATTTTCTCTTAGACCCAAGTAGGTTAGGGATTGTTTTTAGCTTAAAAGAATCACCTAGATACCTTGGTTACATTCTTGATTAGTAAAGTTGTTCACTTTTATATCTCTCTTGGTTATCTTTTTTCTTAGCTTTGACTTTAGCTCTTGACTCAAGCCACAAGTGTAGTACACAGGGGTCTTAATCGCAACTTGGGTACTTTGTGATAAGTCATCTTGATCTCTCATTTTTTTTACAAGTGAACACTTTTCTTTTCTAAGGTGGACATCAAGTGGTCTTTTGTCATCTTAATTATCTATTTACATTCTCATTCATGCTAGTAAAAACTAGATATCAGATGAACCAAGGAAAGAAACCTCCAATTATCTTTGACGAATTACCTTTTCCTACTAGGCGTCAACATCATCAAGATGAAGAACCTTAAATTATCATTGAAAAAAAAGGGGATAATACCAAAGTTTGGTTTGATCCTTTTGGAATTTCCTTTGATAATACCTTTGAGACACCTCTTACCTCATCAAGATCTGAAAATATTTTATCTCTCACCATGTCTAGGGAAGAACATGACAAGTAATTGAATGACCTTTTGAGCACAATAGGAGGTTAAGACAAATGGAGTTAGAGAGAAAGGATTACATGGAGGAACAAATGACTCGTTTGGCTCGGCAATTCAATGTCAATTTCCTTGGAGATCATGGGAATAATGCACCTTTGAGATCTCCCCCAAGGTCACAACACAATGGATTTGTTTCACCTCCAAGATCTTCACATTCTAGGTCTAATTCTCAACATGGCAACAACACAGAGCATGAGATTATTGAATAAGAGCTCCTAAACTTTCAACAAGACGATCGTTATCAAAGACTAATGTTAAAAGCATTGGAATAAAATGGTGATCAATATTTCATGCACTTGGATTATAAAGGGATGAAACTCCCTCGTGACTTTGATGTTGATGGATTGATTCAAAGAAGAGAACCCTCACCTTTGGAAGTTGTCATCAACGAAATACAAAATTTGAAACATGAAATGTCAAATTAAAAAAGGGAAAAAGAGAAGCCTAAGCCATCATTTTCTATGGAATCCGTGTGCGCTCTACCTTTTGATAGGAATCTATACATGATGCCTTTTTTGAGAGATGTTGAGATTCCTAAGTCTGACAAGTATGATGCACATGGGGATCCACATGACCATGTTCAACAATTTTATGCTTTATTATGGACCTTACGCATGATGACACTTATCTTATGAGACTCTTTCCTAGGAGTATAAATGGCCAAGCTATGGAATGGCTCACAAAAATCACACCTCCACTCAAGTCCTTTGATGATATGGTGCAAAGGTTTATTCAATCATACTTTTATAATATCCAGCACCCTGTGACAATGCTTGACCTATGCAACATCAAACAAAAACAAGGTGAACCTTTTGTTACCTTCTTGCAAAGATGGAGAAAGTTACACTCAAGGTACCCACAACAACTACCAGAGAATGAAAAGATTGATATCTTTGTTAATAAACTCATACCTGAGTTATATTATGATCTTAGAGAGCAAGTTTTTTGCACCTTTAATGATATGATTGAAAGTGCTTTCCAAATAGAGAATGTTTTGGCCAAAAAGGGTGAGATCACATTGAGCAAGGATAAGTCCACAAATGGTAATGGATATAAAAAAGACAAGAATAAGCCTTGAATAAGAACACGCATGTGTTAGTAATAACTGAGAGGGGGGGGAGGTGAATCAGTGGCCTCAAAAATTTATCCTTCAAACTTAACCACCAAACAATAAACCTTAGATTATTATGTCCCTACAAGATGCATGACATGAAATACTAATATTGATTTAACTGTCTTTCGGTGTTCTCTATCAATCCTTATTCTTTCTTGATTACCGATAAGCAATATAACTATTTACCAAAACTCAGTAAATAAGCAGAGTATACCGATCAATCCAGAGTTAACTATGTAAGATACAAAACATTAAGGAAATGAATCATACACACATAACACATGAATTTTTAACATAGAAACCCTATTAGGGGAAAAACCACTGGGATCGGTACCCCAAATTTTCACTCTTCTGAAGTGAGCCCTGTTAGGAGCCAACCTTGTTAAAGGTTACAAACACACTGTTAAGTGTGACCTTGTTAGAGGATTTTATACATAGAGGTTGTCACTTAGTATCAGGCATCTATTTCTACCATCCTTGAATCAGCCTCCTTCTTAGACTGTCAATAGGTATCGGGCAAGTCCAATGCTACTTTCATGAATCAACCTTTTTAGCACTCCTTGGGATGTACCTCAATATATAGAAGACTGTTAAGTCCTACCCAGTTAAGAGACCTGATGCTTCAATGGTTAAACTGAAACACTATGAATTGTTCATATTGCAACTTTGAATTGCAGATTTTCATATCTATTTAAGTACATTACCTCTCTAATCATTGTATCAATTCAATCCTTTTTGTTCCACACTTTCTTCTCTGTGATGGTGTGCTCACTGTTCATCGATGTCTGCAAAATTCCTTAGCTCTCCTTCAGCTTGATTGATCAGCACTGTATGAAGTTATTCTTTATCAGTTTCTCTTTAGCATCCTCTTTTTATTCACTCCCCTTAATCCCATTTGTAAATGAATTAAGTGTGTCTCTTATATAGACATGATATTCACTGTTTCTTGATTCTTGATTCTTGGTGTGAAAAACAATCCAGCCAATTAGATTTAAAGCATAACTCCTGATTTGTCTCGTAATTATCTTCTTGCCAACTATACAAATCATCTTTAAATTAATCACTTAACTCTGGTCGAATAAAACAAAGAAAATAACCAGTTAAGTCTATCTTTAGCTCTTGCCAGCTAGAAATTTTGTCATTTTCTGAACTCTCTATTCCATCAATCACCTCTGCAGTTAGTCGTCAGTGACAACTAACAGTTCCATCGATGTGACTCCAGTTAGCTTCAGGATCTCCATCCGTTGAGCAATATTGGAATTTTACTCATTGGGTGACCTTCTGACTTTGCTCGTTGGGCATCCTGTTGTTGGAATTATATTGAGATGATGTACTAAGAGGGGAGGGGTGAATCAATACCTCTAAAAAAATTCCTTTGTTAGCCCATTAACCCTTAATCATCAGTTTGTAAATTATCTTATCTAACTGTTCATATTTCTTTATGCATATGCAATCATATCATAAATTCTTTAGTATGTAACCATAAGAGAAACATTCATGAAAATAGATAACACATAACACAAGATATGATATCGCAGAAAACTCTTGTTAGGAAGTAAAAACTATGGTGGGGATTGTTACCCACAAGACTTCACTATCTGCAGATAAGAAGGGGCCAGTTAAGGCTTACAATTGGTCACTTCTGATGACCTACCCTGTTAGGAGTATTACAGTGGAGACCTGTTAAGATCTACTTCATTTGAAGCTTTAGCAACACTATTAAGTGTGCACTCTGTTAAGAGATTTGGAAAGAACGGTTAAGTTCACCTTCTACAAAAGGATTTTAAATGTGATGCACTTGTTAGAATGCAACTACATAAGTCTTTGATCTGATGATAAATGCAATCTTCAGTTGCTGATAACAGATCCTATAAAGCTTCATACATATTAGTAATCATCCTTTCATGATTGAATAATACCTTTCTCTGCTTATCAGTAGCCTCTATGTGTTCTTGATAACTAATGTATTTTGTTTCTGACCTTTGCATGAATTCTGCCTTCTTCTCCTTAGATGCTCTTGGCGGCTATCAACAATAATGAATTCATGTACTCACAATTGAGTTTGAACATCTATTTATACTAAGTTAGGCTCAATTCTTGAATCATGTCGCAAGTTAACTCTAGATCCAAGGTTTACAACTTGACCTTGATCTTTAGTTAGGTATGTTTTAGATCTGTTAGGATGCATTAAAACATTTACATAAAGCTTGCTTGAACCTCAAGTTATGATTTAAAACAAATAAAAACTCCATAAATAGAATTACATTGCTTTATCCGTCGTGTAAAAATCAGATCCATAATTTGCGGGTTCTTTAACTGATTGTCGGTTCTGACGGTCGGTGTTCTTGGTCGTCGGTGTTCCTTTCTTGAACTTGTCATCGGGTATGCCTTTTTTGTTCCTGTCAGGTTAGTTCTGAAAACTGTGTTTCCGGTGATGCTTGTGGTCGTCGATGATGCTTGTCGATTCTATACTTAGCATTTTTCTTGTGACCTTTGTGTTTCGTCGGGTATGCTCACTATTCGCCGGTAATGCTTTAGTTTGCCGGTGATGCTTGTAGTCTGGCGGTAATGCTTTAGTCTATCGATGATGCTTGTAGTCTGGTGGTAATGCTTTAGTCTGTCGGTGATCTCTGTCAATGTTTTTCACTAAGTGTACTAATGGCAAAATAATGTCATCAATCTCCCCCTTTGACATTAGTATCAAAAACATGATATGTGCAACATACTAAGTGTATTAGTATGTACACCTGTGTATACTTCTTCCTTAGTCATTTGAATGACTCCCCCTATGTATATGCCGGTAAGTGTAAGTATATATACATATCCTTATGTATTTTTCTTTTCCTCCTTTTTCATTCTGATATATATATTGTACATAACTATATACATGTCCTTTCCTCCTTTTTTGATTCTAAAGGAAAAGGTACTTACAACTTTTCAAAAAGTTGGGAATGTGAGGACTTGATCTCCTCCATCATCTTTTCCCATTTCTCCTTCAGCATTTCTAGAGCCATGTGCTCTAGTGAAATCCTTACATGTATGTCATAGATGCTGTCTATTATAGACATCTCAGGGGTTGCTATTAGATTTCTAGCATCAGAAATATGTTGCTGCAGAATAGTAAGATTGGATAGAATATATGCTTGAAGTTCAGTAATCTCACCTCTGAATTGTGTTTCAGCATCCCATATTTCTTGCCTTAGTCTATTCGCCTCTATGACTATGTCATGATGTGCCTTTATGCTGTCGGCATGAGAGGTTAGGCTTTGTGCACTTTTTGTGACATTTGAATCTATTTATGCTAGTTTGCCACTATTTTCTTTTCCAAATTTCTCTAGTGTGCACATCTTTTGAACTAAGGTGATTGCTTCAGCAATCATTGGCTCTAATTCATCAGTGAGTTCTGAGAGCTTTACCTTGTTCAATGCCACTTCTTG
>MU226618.1:480612-490686 GCA_018584345.1 Thuja plicata
CATAAAGCTTGCTTGACCCTCAAGTTATGATTTAAAACAAATAAAAACTCTATAAATAGAATTACATTGCTTTATCCGTCATGTAAAAATCAGATCCACAATTTGCAGGTTCTTTAACTGACTGTCGGTTTTGACGGTCGATGTTCTTGGTCGTCGGTGTTCCTTTCTTGAACTTGTCATCGGGTATGCCTTTTCTATTCCTATTAGGTTAGTTCTGAAAACTGTGTTTTCGGTGATGCTTGTGGTCACCGGTGATGCTTATCGATTCTATACTTAGCATTTTTCTTGTGACCTTTGTGTTCCATCGGGTATGCTCGTTGTTTGTCGGTAATGCTTTAGTCTGTCGATGATGCTTGTAGTCTGGCGATAATGCTTTAGTATGCTGGTGATGCTTGTAGTCTGGTGGTAATGCTTTAGTCTGTCGGTGATCTCTGTCAATGTTTTTCAGTAAGTGTACTAATGGCAAAATAATGTCATCACCTGTGGTTTTGCTTCGTCGAGAAACACTATCTTCTGATCATCGGGTATCACTGTGACTGTTCTTCTTTTCTTTTACTGATGGTGTGCACTCCGTCGGTGTTGTTTGTCACTTAGTGAATACTTGACTTTTATGCATTGCTAAAAGCATAACCTTTATTCCTTTGGTTCTCTGAAGTCTTTGGCATTATGTACATGACCGTACAGATGATATCAAGTTGAAATCAATGACAATACAAACCATTAACTAATTTAATGCCTTGCATTATCTTCAACTTAACATTATCAAACATCCAATCAGTTACATGTCATCAGCATGTGGTCAATGATGGTTTTGTTGATGAGACTAAGCCTAAAGAGCCCATTTTCAACTTGAATAGTGCTACCCTAACAACCAAAAAACAAGAAGCAGAAAGATCCAATGATTCTAATAAGGCTAAATCTTCATGGGAACCAAATCCTAAACATGATTTTACTCCCTTCGGAAATTCATATGATGTGATACTTGAGACTTTACTTGCCAACAATACTATCAAGGTTATGCTCAGAGATCCAAACTCTTCCAAGCAAGCCAATCCTAATAAAATGACATTCTCTTCTGAGCAAGCCTCTACTTCCAGCAAGTCAAACTACAATCTAGTATATCAACTTCAGCATACTCCAGTCCAGATTTCTATCTTTGAGTTGCTAGAGTTATCACCTACACACAAGGAGATCTTAAAGAAATCTTTGCAAACAACAAATGTCCCCAAAGACATTGATACTGATCAATTTTAGACCATGGTTAATCACATTGTTGCTCCACATTACCTTTCATTTTCTAAGGAAGATGACAAGTCTTTAAGTCACCCACATAACCTTTCCTTACATATTGAAATCCAAATCTACCAAACCCAATTTAAACGCATGCTGATAGATAATAGCGATAGGTTAAATATTTATTCTTTTAGTTTGTTTAAGCATTTTGGATTGTTAGAGTTCACCATTAATCCAAGGAAGAAGATTACTATTAAAGCCTATGATGAAGTTGAAAGGTCTTCCAAAGGATTGATTGTGTTACCTATTTGGGTTGGTCCAGTAGAAAAATATGTGGTCTTTCAATTTCTTGATATTCCCCTTGCTTACAACATCTTGCTAGGGAGACCATGGATCCATGATATGCAAGTGGTTCCCTCTACCTACCATCAATGTGTAAAGTTTCCTTTCAATAGTACCGAGATTTCCATTCTAGGGGTTAATTCTATGTCTATCAATACACTTACTACTCAAACCTTAGCACCACATAATAAAGTTACTAATGAAACTAAGAGTAGTCTTTTTGATTGTGAGAAGTTAAAAATTTTAAATATTGGAATGGGGGAATATCGACTAGATTATATTGCTACACTCTCAGTCTCCCCTCGTTCTTATGGAAAACCTTTAGAAGATAAGAAGCATTCATCTTTCACTATGACATGTTATGGGACCTTTGTCCAATCCTTAATACCCATAGAAGATGAAAAAGAAGAACAAGCTATTAGGGAATGGATCTACATACAAAAGGAACCTAAGGAAGTTGTGCTTACTGCATCAGTCTCTCCCAAAAGATACAAAAAGGGCCATGAATTCCTAGCTATGATGGGTTACCCAGGTCATGGTCCTTTGAACAATAAGAAACATGCTCTTGCTGAACCTATGAGTCACACAAATAGAAGGAAATATAAGGATAAGAATGGATTGGGATTCTCTAATGAGCAACTTGTTTTTGACCCGTCTCCTAATAGTTCTAGTGAATCTGAAGAAGAGATTGTGCCTACTCACACTTTTAACCAAGATAGGGAAAACTTTGTTCCCTCTAATGCCATCCTTTGGAATGAAGAAGGACCTTCACTAGAACACAATGATGAAGCTTCTACATCTCACCAAAGCGATGAGTCATATATTTAAGATCCTAATAGAGAACATATTTGCAAGAACATGACACAGTTGTTACAAAGAGAAATTAATACTAACTCATAGGAGTATGAATGGGATTGTATCTCAATTGAGTCAACAGATGTGGGAATATATGTGGTGCATACTTATGCTAACCAAACTGAAGTGGCTAACGAGTCACTCGCATGCCCTAACAAGATGAACTTGTATGTTGATTTCATTGATCAAGTTAACCACGCTAGGAATCAGATAGATCTAGGTACTTTCAAGGGAGACCTTATATACTCTAAAAAAATTATCAATAGAGATGACCTCCCCCATATTAATGCTTTGAAACCTTCCACTTCCCTTACACTCATGTACCCCAACCCTATTGATTGGTCACAACAAAACCAACAACCTGCATTAACTTCTTTCCAAAATGACTATGAAATAGCTTGTTACCTCAATGCTATTAAGCACGTAGTTTCTTCCATGATTGAACCAAAAAAAAACATGAATGAGATAGATATCAAGTACCTTAGTCATAAAATAAAAATAAAATTGAAAAATAACAGACGCTCTGATGGCAAAAACCACTTTGTGGCGGTGAGAGCCTGAAAAGGTAAAAACAAAAGACATATCTAAGGGTGAAAACCTCTTTTAGGCACCTGAGGATGAGGTACTTAGTAGTTTTCCTAGTTATTTTCAAGATAGATATTCAGTATTGATAGAGCCAACACATACTATAAATCTTGGGCCAACTGAAGCACCTTAGATCATACATTTGGCTCAGTCTCGGTCAGCTGATGAAAAGAAACAGTTCACCAAGTTCTTCAGGGAGAAGAAAATTAATTTTTCTTGGACATATGAAGATATTCCAGGGATGGAAACTAATCTAATTATGCATCATCTATCTATAGCTCCAGGTATTAAGCCAATCAAACATAAATTATGAAAGATGCATCCAAAAATAGATCTCCTGGTCAAAGATGAATTAGAAAAACTCTTGAGTAATGGATTTGTATGAGCTATAGATTATGTTGAATGGATCTCAAACATTGTACCTATATCTAAACATGATAAATCCATTTGTGTATACATAGATTTATGAGATCTCAACAAAGCTTTCCCAAAGGATGACTTTCCACTTCCAAACATAGACATGATAGTGGATATGACTGCGGGTTATGAAATGTACTCTCTAATGGATGGTTTCTCGAGATACAATTAGATTAAAATAGCTCCTGAAGATCAAGAAAAGATTGCCTTCACATGTGCATGGGGAACCTTTTGTTGGACTTCATGCCATTTGGCCTCAAAAATGTCGGGGCTACCTATCAAAGAGCTATGAATACCATCTTTCATGACATGATGCATAGAAATATGGAAGATTATGTAGATGATACCTTGGCAAAACCCCAAAAAAGGAACACACATCTTTAATACTTGAGTTTGATCTTAGACAGAATGGAACGATTCCAACTTAGATTAAACCCTAAGAAATGTGCTTTTGGAGTCACCTCGGGAAAATTACTTGGATACATCATTTCAGCTAAGGGAATAGAGGTTGACCCCAAAAAGGTCCAAGCTATAATGGAGATCTCACCTCCCAAAAATATAGGTCAATTAAGGAGCCTACAAGGATGCCTTCAGTCCATTAGGAGGTTCATATCTCAACTTGCTCATAGAGCTCAACCTTTTAATAAGAATCTACACAAAGGAGCTTCATGTACATGGAATGAGGAATGTGAGAAAAGCCTCAATCAGATCAAGGAATATTTGGCCAAACCTCCAGTCTTAATGCCTCCTATTCCAGGGAAACCTCTTTTTTTATATCTCAGCTACAACCACATCTTTGGGGGCATTATTGGCACAACAAGATGAACATGGGAAAGAAATATCTATATACTAAATCAACAAAACATTATTATCTTATGAAATCAATTACAATAACATTGAAAAAGAATGCCTTGCAGTGGCGTTTGTGTCTCAAAAACTCAAACATTATATGTTGGCACATACTACACAACTTGTCACAAAAATTGTTCCTTTGAAATATTTACTAAATAAAGCTACTCTTACTGGTCGACTCTCTAAATGGATGATGATTCTCTTTGAATTTGACATTGAGTATGTTAATCGTAAGGCCATAAAAGGACAAGCAATTATTGATCAACTAGCTAAATTTCCTCTACAAGATGATGCCCCTATACATATTGATTTTCCTGATTCATACATTATGTATGTGACTGAACAAACATGGAAGATGTTCTTTGATGGTTCTCACACATAGAATAGTGTTGGAGCTGGTGTTTTGTTTGTCACACCTCATGGATACACTATCCCAAAGTCATATAAGTTGTTATTCCTTACATGAACAAAATAGAAGAATATGAGGCTTTGACAAATGGGGGTAAAATGGATATTGAATGGAGGATCACTGAGCTACATATTTTTGGAGACTCTCAGCTCATTATAAATTAGACTAATGATGACTATCAAACCAAATATGGGAAATTGATTCCTTACAAGAAGATGATAGATGATCTCAAGAATTAATTCACTTTCATCACAATCTACAAAATACCTAGAGCTGAAAACAAGGCAGTTGATGCCATGGCTACTTTGGCTTCTATATTACAATTGGAAGAGCACGAGTCTAGATTTCAATTCTTGGTGGAAGAACTACACTACCCTGCCTATGATTCCCCTAAAAATCGTATCATATGTATTGTGATTGTTCATGATTCCTCTTGATATGATACACTTTACTCTTACCTGCATGGCCAAGTCATTCCTGATAACCTAACCCGTAATGAGAACTGACAAGTCATTCACAATGCTTCCCGTTATACCCTCATCTCTGGTGACTTGTTTAGGAAGTGTCTAGACAAAACACTTCTTAGGTTTCTAGAGAAAGATGGGTTTGAATGTGCGTTAGCTAAAGTCCATGATAGAGTATGTGGGTCTCACTCTTATTCTCTTGTGCTTGCTTGAAAGCTATTGAGGGTTGGTTATTATTGGCCTACTATGCAGACAGATGTCATGTGCTACGCTAATTCTTGTAAGAAGTGTCAAATGCATGGGAATTTGATCCATGTTCTAGGTAGGTAACTTATTCCATCTGTCACACATTGGCCTTTTCAGCAGTGGGATTTTGATTTGGTGGGTGAAATACATCCTAACTCATCTAGTGGACACAAGTTTATCATTACTACAACAATATATTTTACAAAGTGGGTTGAGGTTGTTCCTCTTTCAGTTTCTACAAGGAAATAAGTGTCTTTGTTCATCCTCAATCATATCATCTATCTCTATGACATACCTTCCTCCATAGTTTATGATAATGAAGGACAATTCAAAATTAAAAATATCAAGCAGTTATGTAATCAATTCAAGATTAAACAACACTAGTCTTCAATTTACTACCCTCAAGGTAATGGCCAAGTTGAAGCTTCTAATAAGACATTGCTGAAAATTTTGCACAAAACAGTCAAAAAATCAGGAAGAGGCTGACACTTACAAATCAATCCTCCACTATGGGCCTATAGAACTAGCATTCACACACCTACTAGAGCTACCCCCTTTGCACTTGTTTATGGATGTGGAGTTGTCTTACCTCTTGAGGTTGAGATACCTTCTCTAAGAGTTTCATTAAAATGTCTCATCACAAATGACGACTATAGAATCACGCACCTAAAAGAGCTAGAAGTTCTGGATGAGCGTAGAAGAGCTGCATTTGACCACATAAGGGTATATCAGAAAAGGATGTCACAAAGCTATAACAAAAAGGTTCATTGTAGAGAACTTTAGGTTGGAGATCTCGTCTTGAGAGAGAATCCCAAAAATCAACAGAACAGAGCACAGAAAGGGAAGTTTGAACCAAATTGGTTGGGTCCCTACATAGTTACTACTACTTTTGGATATGTGCCTATCAAATTTCTACTCCTAAGGGAGAAAAACTCCCTGAACCTATTAACATCCTTCATTTGCATAAATTCTACACATGATACTCTAGAGCTTTGTACATATCTTGAAAAAATCCTAAAAATTATAAAAAGTCCTGAAAAAATGATTATCCCAGTGCAAACCTCTCTAAGGCACCTTGATGTATATAAAAAAAGGGTCCTTCCAAGTGGAAAAAACCTAGAAATAGGTGGTACTTGAAACCCATGCGCTTATGTCTACCAACTTGTCACTTTGCACTCTGAACCCTTTCGACTTTCATCTCCAATCTCTTTGGTCTGGGATTGATCTTTGTCCAGAGCTAGGGGGTATAAACTGTATCATCCTTTGGTGTGTGATGGTGTTTCTTAGTGGCTCACCCCAAACAATTTTTCTCAACACTTCCTTTGACATTAAGTGTTTCTTAACACTTATCAGATATGCTACCTTGGGTCGATGCTTTGTCTTCAATCTAGGATTATACGATATTTCTCACCTACAGGCATGAGTGCTAGCAAGTTACTGATTATTCTTTTTTTATTTTTCACACCGCGCTTAAACTGAAATGACTGAGACATGTTATGACTTATTTTCTTTGTGTGCAGATTGATTAATGATTTTCACTGAATGTTCCTTCCTTAGTTTTTTCGGGATGTTACGACTAGAGAACTATGGGAATGGGGCATGTTTCCTTTGATTTATGTCTATGGGTATCACTTTGATGATCCTAGGTGTCTCTTTCTTTGACCCCTTGGACACTGGGGAGATCTAGAACTATAGCCTTGATAGTTACATTGTGTTTGCTTATGCAAGACCATACTCATGGTTATCTTGGCTTGGAAACCATGTCCAAGTCATCTCGGCTCTTGTGCATCGATGCTTACGTGTGTTTCCTACATTCTATTTGATATATATAATATTCATATCTTCGTAGTTGTGCTTGGACTAGTGATGGTTGTATGATCTCACGATGTCCCTTAATAAGGCTCAATGATAAAAACAAGGACCTATCTAATTGACCCTTGCAAATAACACTTTGTATCTTCATAGTAGTTTACATTTTTAGGGGTCACTTTTTAGTTTTCCTTTGAGTTAGGAGAGAGTCTCCTTAATCATTTCTGATGGATAATCAGTTGCGCTCGATCACGTATCTTCCCTCTAGATCATACCTCTAGATCATAGCATTTTGACCTAAATTTTCAAAGTCTCAGATTTTTGTGAAAATTGCACCCTTACCTAATTTTGACTTCTTGGATCCATTTTTGAGATGAAAATCAAAATCTGACTTCATCTTGATTGTCAAAATTAAATTTTAAAATTATTTTCTTCTAGGCGCAGTTGACTGCCCCTTTGAGGCTAATCACTTGAATCTTTTGAGGCAATCACCATTTCTTCTTCTACATCATCATTTCATCACCTTTCTTCTTGCTTTGACCTAATGCTAATGTTATACATTTCTGGTCAACCTTATTCAAACTAGGGAAAATTTTCATCATTTGGTGGTCAAACTTAGTCTTGTGTACTTATCAATCATATTGAACCTTATCTTATCCTGATTTGATCAAATTTATCTCATATCTACATCACCTCATTTCAATTTTGATCCCGAGGGGGCAGGAATAACCTATCTTTCAAAATTGCAAATTGATTCACTCTTTGGACATATCAGTTCTCATTGCATCATGTCATTTCTGATATTGTGTTGTCTTTCAATCTCTTTTTCAGTGTTCAGTTTTGCTTACTGTGCATTGGAATCTTGCTATCTTTGCTAGTTCTCATTTGATCAAGTTCAGGATTAGTTTCCTTTTTTTGCTTCATTCGATCAAGTTTGAAGTCATATCTCTATCAGTTACATTGACATCATCATTCTTTGACTCAATGTGTTCCCAGATCACTCACACATTATTCAAAGAGGGGCAAATGTAATCACCCAAAAATGGTCTAGTAAACTATAAGACCCCTTTCTAAACATAAAAATTTAAATACTGACTACATCTTGTGCTTAATCAATTTTGCACATTGATTCAATCTCTTATTTCTTGATCAAAACCTCATTTTATCATTTATTCGATGATATCCTAAAGTTTGACCAATTTATCCTAAGCTTTATTTAATTAAAAGAAAATGACCTCTTTTAATTAAATAAAATCCACCTTATCCTATGTGTGCACATGAAAAAAGGATTTTCCTAATTTAAAACAAAAATAAAAAGACTTTTTGTTTACACATTGAATGCACACTTTCCAAGATGAGTGGAATATCCTTTTACCTCTTAATCTGTTCCACACATATTTTTGCCTCTTAGCCATGTCCATTAATTTTGCCTCTTGAGAATCTTGTGCACCAAAGTCAAAATGAGGATTTTTCTCCACCCTTGGATTTTGCCTCTTAATCTCTATTGTTCATTGCTCTTTAAAAGGAGGCTCTCTCCCCAGTCTTAAAAAAGGGATAATAGATTACTCACTCATGCTATTGTTATTCTATCACTTTGTTTACTTGCATTATTAGAGCATTCTTAAGCACTCTTGCATTCTAGATTAGTATTTCCTTATTGTATTTAGCTTAGATCACATAGCTTAACTAGGAGATATTATAATCTTGCTATATTATCTTTGCTTTCCTTGTTCTTGCATTTGCATCATAGCTTAGTTCTTGCATTTCATCTTAGATTATCTCTCATTTGCTTCATCATTTGAATCTTTCATTCTATGGTGCACCTTGCAAGGGTCTCTTCTTAAGGTTCATTTGAGAGCCACTATTCACACTATCTTAGATTATTGCACGTCATAGATAAGAAGCTATAAGCCGCTTCTTGAGACTTCCTTCTTCATGGATTCTGTCAAGTGTAATGGTTTATAGAAGTGTGTCACATTTTGATCACCCAATTTCTTTCTCAACATCATTAACAAACATATCAACCTTATCTAAACAAGTCTTCATTTTCTTACTTACCTTTTCTTCTTGGGATGTCTTTGCCTTGGAAACTCTTGAAGCTTTAGTGCCCTTAGACTTTATTTCCTTCACTGCTTCACAAGATTCTATCTCTTCATCATCTTTAGCAACAATATACTTCCTCGTCCCCATGGATTTCTTCCCTTTTCCTTCCTTGCCATATGATTCAACTTGTTCTTTCTTAGGACTAACCGACTTAGGATCACTTTATCAATGAGCTAGGGTTTACACAGAATTCACTTTCATGCCTTCGATCTGTTAGAGTATTATTACTCTTTTAGCTTATGCTTTCTCTTAGGTGCATCATTAATTAGTTATTAATTAATAATGCGCAACCTAGCTTTTAGTTTTTAGGGTTTGTTCACCTTTATAAGGTCGAACTTTGTATTTTCCTTCATTAATTCAGTTAATATTTTTGCTCTCACCTTTTGAGTAAAAACTAAGTTTCGCTTTTTCCTTCTTTCACTTCATTTCTTGTGACAGGTTTTTGCATGCAGTTGGATCTTGGCGTGAATCTGATCTTTCATCAGATTCTACATGGTATCAGAGCCTTGCTGTTGCAACTTGTTCGAGTTTGGTGAGAGTTGTGAATCAAGCCCTCTCTTTCTGGGGTTTCTGGAGTTTTTTTTGTCACTTTGGAGGAGGCACGAGCTTCTGGAGTAGATTGAGCAGAATCGGACACTGCCATTGCGTTCAGAAGGCCCGGGAGAGTCGAAATCACATAAAACTCGACCCCGTTTGGCCTCCGTGACCCCAGGGAAAAATATCGAGCCTACTAGGGCCGTACGGCTCGAAAATCGAGAA
>MU226618.1:493655-508705 GCA_018584345.1 Thuja plicata
TTTTTGCTCTCACCTTTTGAGTAAAAACTGAGTTTCGCTTTTTCCTTCTTTCACTTCATTTCTTGTGACAGGTTTTTGCATGCAGCTGGATCTTGGCGTGAATCTGATCTTTCATCAGATTCTACACGATCTCACATAAATCTAATCGCAAAGCCCTTGTTTTGCTTCCTATTCGAATGCAAAGTGACAAATGACAAGGTAAATTACCTTTTATCATTCACACACCTACTCTTTGATGTAATAAATGCACTTGGCCCTAACCCTTTCATATACCCTATTTCACAACATGTTATACAAAAATTTCTCTGTGGATCTTCAATATCACTTAGATTCTTCCGAAAATATTTTCAAAATATCTGCAATTGCTCAACATAACTATATCAAATTTCAAAATTCAGGTACAAACTTCTATCAGGGGGTTTATATGATTCTTTTTAAAAACTCCCCTAGGCCAAAGGCCTTAAATTAATTTGCGGAGGAATCTCCAGCACCATATTCGGGTGTAGACCCGTTTCCTGCATCATTCTCACTCTTCTTCACCCATTTCTTGTTTATTTTATTCCTCACCTCATCCACATTTACTTTCTCTTTTCCTTTGTCATTATTTTGCACATTGTTCTTGTATGTCCACATTCTTGCTTTTGCAAAAATATTGCAATGTGACTAGATTTCTTGTAATTTTAGCATAAAACATTTGTTTGTCCATATCTTCCCAATCATTAGCCTATTTATCATTGATTTTCTCTTGAATTATTCCTTAGCCTTCTTGAATATCAATTTCATTTCCTCTACTACTATAACACGACATAGATTGATCAATTCTTGCTCTTTCAATCTCTCATCCTCAACAGCTGCATTTACTCTTCTCATTTCTAGAAGATCATATTGACATTTTGGAATCTCAGACATGATTTAAACAAGATCCCTATTGAATATATTCAAATATTTTATAGTGGCTTCCTCAAGTTTTCTTTTTCTAGCTTCATCAAATTTATCAAAGAATTGTGAAAGTGGTTTTAAATTACCATGCACAGTTATTCATTTCTCAACATCATTAACAAACATATCAACCTTATCTAAAGTAGTCTTCATTTTCTTACTTACCTTTTTCTTCTTGGAATGTCTTGGCCTTGGAGAATCTTGAAGCTTTAGTACCCTTAGACTTTATTTCCTTCACTACTTCATCAAATTATGTCTCTTCATCATCTTTAGCAACAACATACTTCCTTGTCCCCATGGATTTCTTCCCTTTTCCTTTCTTGCTGAATGATTCAGCTTTTGTTTCTTAGGACTAACTAACTTAGGATCACTTTTTCACTGAACTAGGGTTTTCACAAAATTCTCTTTCACACCTTCGATCTCACAGAAATCTACTTGTAAAGCCCTTGTTTTTCTTCCTCTTCGAATAAAAAGTGACAAATGACAAGGTAAAATTACCTTTTATCATTCACACACCTACTCTTTGATGTAATAAATGCACTTGGCCCTAACCCTTTTGGATACCCTATTTCACAACATGTTATACAAAACATTCTCTGTGGATCTTCAATACCACTCAAATTCTTCCGAAAATGTTTTCAAAATATCTGCAGTAGCCCAACATAACTATATCAACTTTTTGAATTCAGGTACAAACTTCTATCAGGGGGTTTATATGATTCTTTTTGAAAACTCCCCCAGGGAAAATGCCTTAAATTAATTTGTGGAGGAATCTCCAGCACCAGATTCGGGTGTAGACCCATTTCCTTCATCATTCTCACTCTTCTTCACCCATGTCTTGTTTATTTGCTTCCTCACCTCATCCACTTTCTCTTTTCCTTTATCATTATTTTTCTATTTGTCCACATTCTTGATTTTGCAAAATATTGTAATGTGACTAGATTTCTTGTAATTGTAGCATGCAACATTTGTTTGTCCATGCCTGTAATTTACTTGGTTTCCTCTTGATATGCACTAATTAGCAATGTGTCCAAATCTATTGCATGAAAAACATCTAACATTCCCTCTATTGGTAGAGTTATTCATCACACTTCTGCATTCACTTGATTTATGACCATACTTATTGCATTTGAAACACTGACTCAAAAAATATGAACCATTCATTCTATTTCTACATCGAATACCTTTATGACCAAATTTATTGCACACAAAGCAATTTACATTGAAAGATGGATACCTTTGAGCATTAGGTTGTCTTACCAGAGACTTTTTAGGTTTTTCCTTCTGATTGTCTGACTCGGGATTGCATTGACCATATCTGAAGCTTTCACCTTTCTCAAATCCAAGACCTCGCTTGTTACCTTTATTCGCCTGGCTTTCAAGTAGTGCACCAGGCTTAGTTGAGCTAATCATTAACTTATCCTTGTAATAATTTGCAACAACAAGTTCATTCCTAAGAATGTTAATCTATTTTTCAAGTACTTCATCATTATATTTGGATTCTTTTAGGTCAAGTTGTAGTTGGCCGATCTCACAATTAAGTCTGAATTCATCAGATTTTTCCTTCAAGGACTGATCAAGATTCTCTTCATTCTTCTTTCTTCCCTTAATTTCCATGGTTAACTTCATTAGCATAGATTCAATCTCATATTTTAGGACTGCATTATCTTGTTCAATATTCTCACATTCTTCTATTTTCTCCTTCAAGGCTTGACTCAGATGATCATCATCTATTCTCTCTCTTTGCTTTAACTATTCACATAGTTCCTTCCTCTTTTCCATGAATTTATTCAATTGCCCTTTCAATGATTGGATGAAATTTTTAGCTTCCTTAAGACTCTCTCGCAATTCCAGGACTTCAGCTTTGGACTGATCAAGATCTTCAAGTGCAACAAGGTGTTATTGTTGAATACCATCTGAATTAATTGAACCACCCATTCAGATCTCCCGCAAGTTGCTAAACTTCCTTCGAGGAACTAGGTTCTGATACCAATTATTAGAATTAAGGAACACTGAGAGGGGGAGTGAATTAGTGTTCTGCAATTTTTAACTTTGTTAATCTACTTCTTTAGCCACTTAACACATATAATCAAAGAAGGATGCAAAGCATAACACAAACATCCACAACACCACAATGCCAAGATTTTTATGTGAAAACCCAGTTAAGGGAAAAACTATGGTGGGGATGAACCCACAAGATGAAAATACTTTGCAGAAGTGTTACCAAAGGGAATGCACATGCATTCAGGCACAGTACCTAGAGCTCACTGCTCAAAATGAAAGAGGCTTATTGCCTATAAGAAAATTACAATGCCACAAAGAGTTTGAACTGAGAAACAACATCTAAAAATTCCAAAATACAGTTCCAGTTAAGTACAATATACTGACTTCATACACTTCATTTCTCACTGCTTTGTCACACTGATATGCTTTGATTTAGACCCCAAATCATTATCTTGTGCAAGTGAAACTGTGCACGCGCGCCCCCCCCCACACACACACACACACACATTGCTCTTTTTCAAAATGACTAAAAACATCATTCATACATATCTATAACAAGAGATTATATTGTTTACATGTCGACTCAAGAACACTTAACAAAATAATGAAACATGTACAACTTGTCAGGTAAATTTGAATTCAAATACCAATGTAGATCAAAGCATTTGACCACACGTTACCACACATGTCAACTAAACATATTGGATCACAAAAACAATCACCCAAATTGCTCCAACATATCCACATAAGGATCAAATACACAAGATTGTTCTTCACTGTCAACCCAAAAACCGTTACACGGATGCTTCAAACTTGCAGAGCAAATATCATCGGACCTAAAAAAATATGGAATAAGGAAGTCCAAACATCCACCAACCTTCCTTTAGATCTATGATTCTATATATTAATTTGAGAATAAGTACCAGACCGAATACTAAACACTAGAATATACTCCAGTTCTTTGCCAGACTTGAAGAAATCTTCAAACTGACCCCCGGTATGATCGAATGGCGCAATGCAGATGGGAAAATTAACTTGAGTTTCCATCAATGACAACATCTAAGGACCTGGGCAATGTCTCTTGCCAACACCTTCATGAACTCTTTCTCCATCCACATAATCTTCCACATAAATTCTAAGAAAGTTGGCCTGGGGGAAACAATACAAGGTAGAAAGTAGGATGGTAATGATGTTGAAGTTTGTTAAGAAGAACCAATCACCAAAGTTGTGATCATGTTTTTCATCAGGTCTCATATCTTTTGGTCTTGAAAGATGCATAATCAAAGGCAATAGCCTATTGAGAAGCAACCCACACCATATCATTACCTTTGTAGCAAAGTGTTCATGGAACATCACATAGTCTGAATTGATACACCTTTTGTCACAAACAAAAGTGTAACACTGCATTGGTTGTCTCTTTCCAAACTTATCAAACTTTTCCAACATCATCTTATCACTCTAGCTAGATTAATTTTAGAATAATATAAGGTGTCATAGAAGGGAATAATACCTAAAATTGATTACAATGTCCTTTTCTGCAATCTTTGTCAGTCTTTCATATATCTCATTGAAGATATATGAGGCAAAATCATATTCCATGTTAACATATGGATTCTGAATGTGCATGACAATGAGCATTACGTTCACTAGCATTCTAGAGGTATGAACATCTTTTCCCAACATCTAACATATTGCAAAATATGTCCTTACAAAATAGACCTCAAAGGTGGTGAGTTTAAAAGGTTCCTACTCCAAGAGAGAGACATATCAACTGCCCTATTCTTGATAATCTTCTTCTTAAATGTTGTGATTTCATCACACCTTAGGGTTCTCCTCTATGCCTTGTATTCCTATACATGCCTATCTAAGTCCACCTTTGTTAAGGCTCATCTAATCAAATCAAAATAGTTTATGATTGCATTTGAGCTAATGCCAAGTAGAATAGAGCCATCAAAATCCCCCAAGTCAATAGCAACTCATCAACAAAAATGTATGTATTAAATAAAACAAACAAAAAATAAGTATAACTCAATGGGCCCTTGATCTACTAGTGACTTGTGAATGTATTGGGTCACACTACATGAACCATCATCAGGATAAGAGAGTCTAAGGAGTTGAAAAATGGTTGGATGCAGACCAAGACTCACTAGAAAGAGGGAGAAAATGTAGGGGGAGAGAGAGGGAATGGTAAATTTCTCCCTCTTTTCAATGAGTCTTGGTTTGCATCCAACCATTTTTCAAATCCTCTCTCATCCCGATGATGGTTCACATAGTGTGACTTGAAATGTTACTGTTAAAAACTCTATAAACAATCGAATCCAAAAGCATAATATTAATAATCACATGGGTTGTGAAAATATAACTTGTGAATGGTTCTAAATGAGTTCACCCAATATAATGTCTTGTTGAGTGTAAGACCTTAACATCATGAAGAATGAGGCTAACATCATGAAGAATGAGGCTAAAATCATATCCTAGATGATTCTAGGAAAATGGATATCCCTAAATATTTTGTTCTCAATTGAAATTTTTTTAGCTTAAAACCTCGCCTCTTTTATCAAATGACTAAAAAAAGTTTTATAAATGAAATCAATACTCCATTAAAAAAATAAAAAATGAAATGAAAGATTTAATTCATGTCTAAAGTACCAAAGAATAGCATCATTAAACGATCTTCATACTCCTCTCCATATCAAGCTATGAATCTAAATATCAAACTATGAATCTACTAGCAAACTCATGTTTATCTTTATCTTCCT
Organism: Thuja plicata; assembly: GCA_018584345.1. Taxonomy (NCBI): domain Eukaryota; kingdom Viridiplantae; phylum Streptophyta; class Pinopsida; order Cupressales; family Cupressaceae; genus Thuja; species Thuja plicata. Next base: position 499,358 of record MU226618.1, read on the forward strand.
CAATCAAGATAAGATGAAGGGTGAGAAGGCATAGTAACAAATTTTATTCCTTTGAATTACCTTAAGCCATCCAAAGCCTCCCCCACAAGAGAAAATAGTTGAAACCGAGCTGTCTCCTACCAAGAGCGCAAAATTTGATACATTTTCCAAAAGAAGACGAAACTTGAAAAGAGGAATTAATAAAATAAAATAAAAAAAGGGCAGAGATGCTCATGAACAGACAGCCGCAGTAATAGCGTTAGGGGAACGCAAATGGTCCAAAATACCCATTACCACTTTCGAATTGGGAACACTTGTCTATTTGAATGTCCAGAATTATTGTTGTTGTGTATCTGTGAATCAATTTAACAATAGGCAGAAGCAGAATCAAGGAGGGGATTATCATCAACATCATCAACAGTCGCTGGCTGCAGCTGCAATGGCCAATGCGAATCTGCCTCGAAGAATCATCAAGGTTAGCATTTTCTATCATTTTCTCTTCAAAGGAAAACAATTCACTTCTAGAAGTTTCAGGTTTGGTGATCTTACATTCATTTTATTAGCAGTTCCGCCATTTCATTGCCCATTGACGGTAAATTTGCTTTTTTTCACCTTTTTTCTTCCTGCTGGTTTTAATAAATGTGGACTTGCATCATACATTTGCAGGAAACTCAGCGATTAATCAGTGAACCGGGTATGCTTTTTCTTAAATTTTATAATAAATCTTTACCGTTCCAATATACTTTTTCTGGGTCCTCAATAATTCACATTTGCACTGTATTGAATTAACTATAGTCGCTTGTTTTTAATATGCTTACTACCGGAAATAATGGCTGATAGCTGCATGGGTGCATCAAGAGGATTTTCTGGGAGGTCTCTCATTTGAATGTTATTCTGGTTCAAGTGTGCTTAATTCTAGAGTTTCACTCACAATAAAGACCTTTTCACTTACCCTGCTATTTCACTTATAAAAATCTCAGCTCCTTTAAAATCTACACATCAATTAGACGTGATAAGTTCTAAGAGGGCCAGTCATATCTGTGAGAGAGGTATTGTTATGCATCACCGCTCATGAAATATGGATCTGTGTAGATTAATTTGAAATTATGCAGCTAAATTCTAAAGATTTATCCCATAATTTGATGAAGGAAACAACACTTCATAAAAAAGAAAGAATGGTCTTGAAGCCTTAGTAATAGTGTGGCAGGAATTTTTAGGTCTTGCCAAGTTAAGCTTTTAGCTTGAGTAGATGTACATTAAGTTAAATTTTCATGATTGTAAGCTAGGCAAATAACCTGGTAACAATATAACAAAAAACATATATGGGACCAAATTTTACTGAATGGAAAGTGGTTATTGTTTTGGGATATGAATCAAATTTTGTTATGATAAATTTCACGGAGTGAAGGCTTATTACAAGTGACTAGAATTAGGTCTGAGAATAATGCTTAATCTGAAAACAAGACTTGTTACAAGTCATTATCATCTTTAAAAGGAACAAATGCAATGCACTGTTATGTTGTTTTCCTTTTAATGCCCTTATTTTTTATTCTTAAATGAAAATAACAATTTCACATTTCCAGCTCCTGGCATCAGTGCATCGCCTTCCGAAGAAAATTTGCGGTACTTCAATGTAATGATTCTTGGACCCTCTCAATCTCCTTATGAAGGTAAGTCAATTTTATCTCTTTATGCTACAATTGAAAGAAATTTTCTATTCAAAAAGTTTAAAATACTATAGATGATGTAATTTGAGGACTTCTAATTGATGCTTAGTTTCAAATGATAATAACACCACAGGTTTGATCAGATATATGTGGATGCTTTTTCTTTTAGATAATTGAGATGGATTTCCTAGTAGATTTTGTCCTATCACTAAAGTGTTTATTGAGGCAACATTTTATAGAATGTTTTGAGGTGCAGGAAAACCACTTCAGTTGATTAACGTAGCTGAAGCCTGAATTATTTGTTCCATAATCAAGAAAACATGGAAGGGTGTTGAAGTATATCAGGTCCCTTCCATGAAGCCTCCGTTGAAGCTAGATCCTTCCATTGCACTAGATATTCTATTAGAATCCTGTTCCTCAATTTGCGTTCTTCAGTGGCCAGGATGCATTCTGGAAACAATATCAATTTTATTTCTGCGTCAAGGGGAAGCAATACGGGTGAAGTTCTCAAATCGTGACGAATTGCTATTTTTAAACTAGATACATGGAAGGTATTGTGTATTCTAGCACTCGTGAGTAATTCCAAGGTATAAGTGCCTTGCTGAATATGTTGAAGAATCATCAACAGTCCATAGCACCTTGGAATAATTTCTCAGGTGCATTCTTCTTAAGAGCAATTTGTTTATGAGTTTGTAATTGGAGGAATACATAATCACCAATTGCAAATGTCCTTTCTGAGCACTGCTGATTGGCTGGTTCTTCATTCTGTTTAGGGTATCTTTGAGAGCTTGTGAAATTTGTTGACTCTCAATGAAATCCTGTATTACATGTACCTTAGTATCTTGGATATCCCAATCCATCAACAAGGGTGTCCAATACCTGTACAAATCTTGAAATGGGATCATACCAATTGGTACATGATGGGTTGTGTTATATCAATTTTGTGCCAACTGTAGTCATTGAAGCCATGCAAACTGTAAATCAGCCACATAATTTTGCAGATATCCCTCCAAAGTCTTGTTCATAATTTTCCCATCTGTTTGAGGATGGTAGATGCTACTAAAGGTTAGATTTAAACAGTCAACTCAAATTGTCCTCTATAGAAATTGGTTGTGAAATTTGGATGCCTGTCAATCACGACTTGTTTTAACTCTTTTACGTAGTCCGTGCAACTTACGAATATTTTCCATGAAAACCACAGCAAGTTGATGTGCTTTATAATTGCTATCAATGGGTATAAGTGAGCACATCCCATTATGGTAATTGGATATACAATAATGAAGACGGAGTTACATTATATAGACTATAACATTACGATGTTTCTAAATAGAAGCTAGAATTAGAAACTACCTAAACTAACTAAGATGACCATTAAAGAAACATTACATTATTTTAACACCCTCCCTTAATGGTCATCTTTCTAACTATTCTACAAAAGACATAATCTGCAGGTCTTTTGGTCCCAAATGCATAGAAGGTTGCCCCCTTTTGGTCATGAATGCATAGAAAGCTCTACAAAGTGAGCTTTGTTGAGACCCTCTCTGAATCTGCAGAACTTTTGGAAATGACCAAGATAACCACAATTCTTCCAACCTGATGTTGGAAAACAAAATTGCCCCTCCTTGTAGCCAGAGACACCGAGTTCAGCTTCTGAAACTGAAACCATGATTTTGAGGAGAAAATTGTCAAACCCTCCACTACTTTAGAAAAATAACCACAATTTTGTTAAAAAAATCGACAAAAACATTTGCAGATGAGCACTACGACCCAAATCAGACTCTGAGAAACCATGAGTTTTGTAGAAAAAATCTCCAAACCTTTGATGTGATGCTAAGATCACCCACAAAAAACTGCCTGATTTTTTTAGGAGAAAATCATAAATCCCAACAATAATTTTTTGAGGAAAAAATTATAAAACCTAACAGTAACTTTTTGAGGAAAAAAATATTAAACCTTATATTAATTGTTTGAGGAAAAAAATATAAAACCCAAAAATTGAAACATCAGTCATGATTTTTTGTGGAAAAAATCAGAAAACCCAAAATAATTTTTTTGTGGAAAAAACCAATAAAACCCAGTTGAATAATTTTTTTATGGAAAAATATAAAACTACCTTTTGATGTGAGTTTTGTTCCACTACAACATACAAAATCAAATACTCAGTATTCCAAGATGAAACACCAAATCTCCAGCTCTCTCTTGAATAAGGTCACTTCTCATGCTAAGCTTGCAAAGTAAGATCATGAAATAACTTCAAGGTTCCTTCAATTGTGGATACTCGCTCAGTGAAATAATGTGATTTGCCGGTAATCACTTAGGGGACTTATGCTTGTTCATTCAATGGATATCATCTGCTTCTATAGATTTGGCTTCAAAATGTGCAATGAAAATATATTCTTTTATTTTCCAACTCTTGAACTCTCAACTTGAACTTAAACTTAACTTCTACTTCTACTTCTAACTATGAACGGAAGGAAGTATGGATGAAGTTGGACTCTACTAGGTGCAATCTTGTCAACGACTCAACCTACCTAGTGCAAGCTTCTATGGAATACTTGAATAGTTTTCAAATCAATATCTCCTCTTCAATCCCATTAGTGGATGCAAACTAAAGATTGAATATCAATTGAAGTTAAGTATACTTATTAGCTCACCACACAAGGCACACTTACAATCAGCAAGAGGCTAGTGGCCTAGTTTATATTCGAGTCAATGAAGTAAACATCCACAATTTCTTTCATCCAACTAAACTACTTCAACATAAAATAAAATCTACTCCAAGTGAGGATTGAGGAAACCATGCAACACTTCAAAGCAACATTAAGTGATTAACCATGAAGACCAACAATGAATCATCAATCACTTTAATATCATTATGGCAACAATTTCAACAAGTCTCTCCCTTAGCTAGCCTACCTCTACTTCTAGCTTTCTAATCTAATCACTGTACCATCTAACCCTTTTACAAATGAGAAGGCCTTGGCCTTTTATAGGTGTTCAATTACAATGAAGGGCGAAGATCGATTCAAGATCAAGGGCCAAGATTAATCCTTACAGACCCTAATTAGGGTTGCCATATTATCAATTACATGAAGGCACCACCTTGTGAGCCAACAAGAAAATTACAAATCTTTTGAGAGCCAATAAGAAAATTGTACACTTGGCATAATATGATTGAAACATGTGTAACTGGAATTTCCTAATTGGTAGAAGACAACTAGGTGCCACCTCAACATCCTGATCTTGTAGACTTGATCAATTCCTTGTGATGAGAAAATATCTCTTGGTACTCAACATTGCCAAGCCCTCAATTGTGATGACATATTCACAAATTGTTTCATCCTCTCAAACTTTCTCCATTTTCTTTTCAAAATCTTCTGTTGCCATGACTTGAACTTGCACTTTGATGATCTGAATTGAATCTCCTTCCCACTTGAAGTCCTCGAGCTTGAGCTTGAAGCATCCACTTGAAGTCTTGAATATCTCCTTGCCCGCCAAGCTTTCCTGGCTTCTCCTCGAATGGTTTACCTTGCAACACAAGAGAGAAGAGATGCTTTAAACTCACAAAATTGATAAACATAAAGAGGAAATCTGAAAGTTTATGCAATAATCATGAATTTCTGAAATGTAAAATCAGATTTCACCCATCTTCTTGTAATCTGAAACTAAAATTTACCAAATCTAGACCCTAGACAAGTCCTACAACATGAAAGCATGCCCAGATTTTGCTTTCCTCTTGCCATCTTTACTTCTGATCTTGCAGAAAATCTGCCCCTCCTTGGTGAAGCAACTCGCTGCCTTGAGGTGATTTTCACTGCTAATTCAAGGGGGAAATTTGCTGCCTGTAGCAGAGCTAGATCTGCACTTGATTTGATGTTAAAATGATTTGAATCCTTCCTCTTTATATAGGCAATTGGGGCTTGAAGAGTCTTGTCTCTATAGGGGCCGACTTGGACCTCCTTTTAGCCAATGAAAATTCATTTTGATTAACTGTTTTCAGCTCCTCTAGGCTGACTTTAACAAGGGATAAAATGACTTTTAAAATGTTCAAGATCACAGCCCATAACTTCCTTGACCGCTCAGCCTCTTATAAAGGGGGTGGGGGTGGGAATTTCATATGCATGAGGATTTTATCCTCGGGGATGGCATAATTCCACCATCCCTGAGGAATCTCTTCTTATCTCCATCAAATTGCATTTTAACTCCTATGTTATTACTCATGTAGAGCGGAAATTGGCAATAGCTGAGGATTTTATTCTCATTCTTCACTCTTGTCTAACTCACAAATCTGCCTTGTTCAACTCTTCATTATCTCCTTCATTTTCTTCCATTTTCACTTGAACTTGAAGACCAAATATTGGTTCCTTAATCATTAATACCCTAAGGCAGATTTCAGTAGGACATGAGCATTTTGTCTTCATAGCTGGCAGAATTCCTGCTTGCTTGAGGATTTTGAATCCTTCCCATTTTTGGACTTTTTTCACTTCATGATGACAGCACCTCGTCTCCTCTTATTCCCTTTCCTCTTCCCTCTTGCACTTGGGGACCAAAGGCAAGTCGTTGGCTCCATTTTTTTTCAAGGGTGGAACATGATGATGTTAGAGGATAAAAGAATCCTCTGAGGCGGCAAAATTCCGCCACTTCCAAAGATTTTTCCTTGTGCTCCTTGATTCTCCGCCACCTAAATTGCCTTTCTAAAATTTGTCCAAATATTTCAACTTACTTTCTCACCCAATTTTTCATCATTTAGGATAAAATGAATTACACTTCAAGCAAGGCGGAATTTAGCATGGTAAGAGGAATTTATCCTCAGGGATGGCAGAATTCCGCCATCCCTGAGGAATTCTTGACTTTACTCTACTTTCCTCCAACTTGGTTCATCTTTAGCTTAATTGATTACTTTCTTTCCATTTTGCACATGATTGTGGCCATCTAAGACAACTTCGACCTTACCTATCTAGGGGTGGGATTTGAGGTGATAAGAGGATTTTATCCTCTGGGGTGGCGGAATTCCGCCACTTCCAAGGATTCCTTCTTGTATCATTATTGTCCATAGTCATTTTTTCAGCTCAGGGGCAGGAGGATTTATATAAATATAACATTTAAGAATAAGAATTTCCTTTCTTATATAAATATTTGTTCGGATGTTATATTTATATAAATATTGTCCGAATGTTTGAGATAGGTTTCAGCTTCATAGGAGTTATAATTATGATTCTAGATTTTGGGGGTTTTCAAAAAATTCTTGACTTAGCCAAATTTCAGGATTCAACATGCCTTCAACAATGTTACCTCCCACAACCTATCTTGGCTTTCGAAGGTCAAATTGAAGCTAGAACAAGGATTTTCTAATGATTCTAACTCATTTCCGCACAATTCACTTGGTTTCAACTCCAGCTCCTAGCTAGCTTAGCCCAACTTTCATGCATATCCTTGATAGGTTTGACTTCCTAGCAGGCCCAAAATTGCTCAAACTCACTCTCGGACTTGGAGACTTGAAAATTGCTACCAACTAAGACCACTTAAGAACACCTAAGAGCACCTAAGAGCACTACTCCTACTACTAAAGCAAAAAGATGGGGTTCCCATTTGCAATGGGGCAATTGTGTGAAAACCTAACAACACCACCCTAGAATAAACAACACTTTTTTTGTTTAAAAAAAATTAAAAAACCATTGTTCCAAAAACTCTAGCCGTAGAGAAAATCCACAAAACCCTAGCGGCAGGTGCAAAAAGACGAGCAACAAATGAGTCCTTCATTGCGGGCAGCAAAAACGTAGGTACCTAGCCAGTGAACACAGAAAAAGAAGGCCCAAAAAATGAATGCGGGCTTCATCCGCAGAAGACATAGTTGTGGGAGGGAAAAACAGTCATGCAAGAAGAAAGCAAACAAAAAAAGCTGCAAAAAAATAAAAAATGGAGGTTGTGGCATGTAGAAACTGCTGAAAAACTCAGCGCCAAAGAAAAAGTGCAAAAAAACTCTCGACACATAGGGAATCACAGACAAAGACTTCGTGGGCTTTGCACAAATGCCACAGGTTTAGAAGATAAATGCGAGCTTTTGAAAAACAAACGTCACGAGAGTAGTAGCACAAAACGTGGGACGCGAGCTTCAAAAACACACGAGCTCAAAAAACGCAAAGAAACCCTTTCGCAACCACAAAACAAAGAGCATCCATAAAACCTTGATCACGGGTTATGAAACCTTTCGAAACAAAATGCAGAGAAGAAAGGCAGGCCGCACAGAAAAAACGAACTCCTTCAGATGCAATTCACAAATTTCGATGGGTCTTTGTAAAACCCTCAAAACTAAAAATCGACCTTCAATAACAAAAACGGGTTGGAAAACCCTCAATATCACTCTCTAGAAAACCTTCAAAATTTGCTGACGTTTTTTTTCATAAAAAACAATTAAAAGATTTCTGGAAAAAATTCCAGGTAGGAGGCTCGAATTTTAATCAAAAAATTCGCCAAACTCTAAAGAACCCCATTGACTTGCTCTAATACCATGTTATGGTAATTGGATATTCAATAATGAAAATGGAGTTACATTATATAGGCAATAACATTATGATGTTCCTAAACAAAACAAACGTAAACAAAAGTCAGAATTAGAAACTCCCTAAACTAACTAAGATGACCATTAAAGAAACATTACATTATTTTAATATATTCCAGCAATCAGTCAGCAACCACAAGCTGCAAGTCTTACCTTTGATCTTTGGAAGACTTGTAATGACATCCATTCTAAGAGATTGTCACTTTTAACAAGTTCCATACTTATTTCATTGGTACTGTGGACATTCTGACACAAAAAATTGGGCAGCATTCTTAAGACCTTTCCATTTGTAGGATTTTCTAATTGTTGCATATGCTTTAAAGTATCCAACATGACCAGCTGATAGAGAAGTGATTTTCAACCTAATTTTCATATTGATTTTTGACTTTGGACTCAAAACCTTTTTACTTGGTGATAATTGAGTCTATTGCAGAAGGAATCCAATGTGACCAGCTGATAGAGAAGAGTGGTTTTCAACCTTACTTTCATTTTGAATTTTGACTTTGGACTCGAGACCATTGTTCCTTGGTGATAAAGGAGTCCATTTCGGAAGGAATTCTTGTTGTCCTTAGTTGTAGCTGCATCTGAGCCTCCCCCCCTCCCCGACCCCCCACCCCCCCACAACAGAGCAGCCAAAGCATCATCCTTAGCATATTATTCCTCAGTCTGCAATTGCCACTTTGAGATGGTTGCTGAAATGGACTTGAGTCCAGGAAGTCTAGATAAGGCTACAACTACCACATTTTGTCTCCCTTGCAATAGTGAATTTCAAAGTCATATGCCTGTAATTTTCTCAACCATTTAGATTGTCACTCATTAAGTTTATGTTGTGATAAGAAGTAATTTAAACTCTTATGATCTATCTTGTTAAGTTTTAGGATAGCTGCAAATGCAATAGCACTCTATGTTGTATGTGTTTTCCAAATGCAACAATCTCTCTTTCATTTATATTGGGAATGAGGCTAAGAGAGACATGTCCCATGAAGGGACATGTCTATTCATTATTATTTATAAGTAAGGACATGCCTCTTCCCATTAATTATAATTTAATCAATCTTATAATGTTTCATCAATCAATTATTAATTAAGAATAATATAATAATATAATATTGAATATTAAATTTCATATGATTAATAATAATA
>MU226618.1:514492-542614 GCA_018584345.1 Thuja plicata
GGGACGAGAATCCAGACCCGGACCCGGATCCAGGGTCTACGGTACGAATCTGGTAACACAGGATCAACCTTGGATCCATCCGAACCCTGCCCGGATCCAGCACAGACCGGGACGAGAATCCGGACCCGGACCCGGATCCAGGGTCTACGGTACGAATCTGGTAACACAGGATCAACCTCTTCAACTGCAACTATATTGCTACTATTCAAATTGATCTGATTTTTCTTAAGAAGATACTTCAACTCATCAATCTTAACATTGATGTTCGTTATACCCTATTTCTTGCAATATGGACACTTAGGCTTCTCCTTATTAGCTGATTTCCCTTGGGGGGAGAGGATTTAGATTCTTTTTGTAGTTTGTTCTTTTTCTTCTTTTGTTTCTTTTCAGGATTTCTTGATTCTTTCTGTAATTTAGGCCCACTTGTCACCAATGTTTGATGTTTAGAAGACTTGATGATAATTATTTGAATTAACTTTGTTTCCTCTTGGATTAGGAGATTTTTTTAAGTCATCAAACTTAGGATCAACATATGCTGCTACCATAGAAAGCCCATGAATATGAAAGCCAAAAACAAATACTAAATACTCAGGACCAAGACTGGATAACACATTAAGAATCAATTGCAAATCCATCTCGACAATATTGCAATCTTTTAGTTGGTTCATAGTTGCTTAATCTTGGAGATATAGTCTTGAATGTGGTCAAAACTTTTAGCATCAATATTCATCAAATCATTATCAATCTGTTATCCCCCAATCTTGTTAGTTTTACCATACAATTTTTCAGTAGTCTCCCAAGCATCCTTAGGTGTTTTGCATGATTCAAAATGAAATTATAATCTAAAAGGGACTAATGAACTTATGCATCCAAGAGTTTTCTCACAATTGCTCTCCCACATTGCTTTTGCATTAGCATTAGTAGGTTCAAGAATAGATTCTTTTTGATAGCCCTTTCCCAAGAGATAATTCCATGCTGATTTTCTCCGTAAAGAATAATCATATGGAGTGATAAGTTCAATATGAACACACAACAAGAAAGGAAAGCATACAACCACCAAAAGATTACCTCCCCCCCCTACAAATTATTCAATCAAGAATCTCCCCAGAGACTTATGAGCTTGGCGCTTTATATTTAGTGTGATTACAAGTTCCTCTTGCCAAAAGCAACAAAGTGGACTTTACCTTAGTGAATACAGATGCCAAATTTGGCCATAGAATCAAAGTAGAATTTTATGACACTAGTACAAAGTACAAGAAAAATTATGCATTCCCAAATAAAACTGCACCATTGCGGAGAACATGAAATTATGTCTCAAATAAAAAAAGTGCTTAGTAAAAGGAGATCTAATGATTGAGTTATGAGTTCGCAATGTTGCATTGCAAAACTGAAAACTTCATTGGAGAGGGGTTAGACTTATTGGGGGTCGGTTTGCTGACGCAGTGCTGACATCCATACAATCAACCAATAGAATATGTGCCCAATTGATGGAATATTCTAGACATTGACAAAATCTTTGGCAGGCAGATTCCAGACGAAATATTCTTGGTATTTGTAATGGATAACGTTGGTATATTCCTATTTTGAATGGAATATTCACCGCTTGTTGGCAGGTCAATGGTGGTTGATTTGGTCAATGCAAAGTCACCATGTGCTGAGGGTTGGCAGGTGCATACCCTACCAATGTAGGCTTGCATATATATATATATATATAAGAATTTTGAAAAATTAAAAATAAAACAGAATATGAAAATTTTATTTTCCCTTGTGATTGGTTAAAGGCAGCTAGGGCAACCATACGATCGTATTATTGTATGGTCTTTTGTATGATATTAATGTCAGGGGGACCGAAATTGTTTTGAGGGCCCGAGACAAAGTGCTCCAAATTTGACAATTTGACAATCAATCTTAGGGTTCTTGGGCCTTTCGGATGCGATGGCAAGTTTTTCTTTGACCCAAAATGCTTCGAAATTGTAGCTTCCTTTTTGATCTAGCAACCACCTCCCAGCTTCAAACCCTTAGAGATCTGGCCTCACATGCTCAATTTGGTCAAAACAAAAGGCTAAGGTGACTTTCTCGAACAACCTAAACTCAATGGTGAGCTTAGATTTGCACCAACAAGCTCCAAAATGGACTTGCAATGCAAAGCCACAAAGAGGTTGTGATGTCCCCTTCCTAATTTGCCCTAGAATGTGCCCTGAAATTACAATTGCACAAATTAGGGTTAGGGTTATATTTACCAAGTAGATATTCCTTAAAATATTGTAATCCTGGATTTGAATCCTGCAATCATAATATAGACAACATATAGAAATATACATCTATATACACATTCAATGATTAGGGTTAGATCACATCATAATCATAAAACATTATGTAAGCATATTAAAGGTTGGAGGAGAGATAGGATAGGTCCGCCCGAAGCCATTTCTACACTAAGCCCAAGAGGGGACATATACCAGAGCCCTCCTCTTGCTTGCTTAGTGGTTTGCTTGTACTTGCTTTCCCTATCAACGTCCCTTCTTCCTAACAAACACATACCACATTGTGGAATTTAGGTTGAGGTGCTCTCTTATAAGTGCTTCTCTTATAGGTGCTCTCTTGGCCTCCTTACATGTTGTAAGTGCTTCTTCCATCCTTCTTGCATGATGTAGGTGCCTTCTTGGCTTCCTTACAGGGTGGAGGTGCTTCTTCCAGTCTCCTACATGTGCGAGTGCCCTTATCTGACCTCCTTACATGATCCTTGTACCCTCCTCTCACACCTCAATCCATACCTACAGGGTGGACTGCAGATCATTAAGACAATTATATTCTAATATGAGTATTTATCTCAGCATATATATATATATATATATATATATATAGGCAGATCAGATGTAAACTTAGTCTACTGATATGCAGATGTATTCTTGCATATAGATGCTGTGAATTGCTTCAGATCTTGCTGGGTGGTCTTGCCTCTGAATTTCTGTAGATATATGGTATAATTGCTTGACTATACAATCTGTTGAATGTATTGAGTCTTCTAATGATGTTCAATGCTTCTATGATCTATTGCTGTACGTCTCTAATTGCTGGATGATAAGACTGCTGATTATTTTGTGTTCTTTTTTGGACGATGTCTTTCTCCGTCACAGCCCTCCTCCTTTTATATCCTCTTTACTTCTTAGAAGAGTGACGTCCCTTGAGAGACATACCTCCTTGCAATTGATTATTTGTCTCTCCTTTCATAATTGCACCTCTTCATTTTTTGTTAACCACTTAATGATTGTTGATTTGTTAATGTCTAGATCGCCAATGGAATATTGTTTTCTTGATTACTGTTTATGCCTTCAACCAATCGTTGCTTCTATGACATTCCTTTTTATTCGATGCTCCTTGCTGTTCTTTCCGTTTCTGATCGGGAGCATGACAGAGGAAAACACCAAAGCTGGTATTTCTATCAACTTTGCCTAATCCTCCAGGTCAGCATATGGTGCAAGGGAAGAGCATACTCAAATTTTTAAGATGCACCAAGATTTGCAACCTCACAATAGCTCAAGTACAAATCACTCTTAAATCTGAGAAGATGATTTGCAGATCTGAAGCTTTGATACCATGTTAGAGTCACTCAAGGACTCAAGTTCCTAGGATTATTCACAACCAATATTTCATTCTACAAGAGAGAAAAGCATGAGCATAAATTTGCAATAATAGATGGAAAATGATATTAGACCAGATGTGATCAACATGCAATACAATGTACACACGAGACCTTGCTTATATAGGAAAGGTTGCGAGATAGGATTAGACAAGATCATGACAATTGTCTTAATCCTATGACATGAGACAACAAACATTAAATAACCTAAGACACAAGAAGTAAATGGCATAAGATAAGATAAGATCTCATGACAACTGAGACTTGTAGAAAGATTCCTAGGACATAAGTAAACTTAACATGTGAATAGGACCTGCTGGGTGAACTAGGTAGGTAAAACACCTCTTCACACCAATAATTAACACTCACTAGTAATCTATGATTCTATAAAAATTAGCAGTTGTAAGATTGGATTGTAGTTTGAGGGTCACATATTTAGCATACTCCTTACAAGTTTTAGTTAGTCTATTTGCAATTCAGACTTGAAACAGTGCATGTGTAGAAGTAAACAAACTGATCAATGAAGTAAGCCTAGAATCAATGAAATTATGAGAGCTGCTTTAATCAATTAAAACAATCATGCCTCCTTCCAATCCTTCCTTCCACTTGTAAAGTGCAGCGTAATGATATACCTCTTATGGTCATCAAGGATGCAGTGGGTGGATCTACCACCTTTATTATTGGGGATTCTTATAAGGTTGAAATGATTGGGTCAGTTTGTTCCTGTTCTTCATCACTATGATCTTTAAACTCTTATCAAACTAGGATTTAAGAATCATAAATCATCTATTTACTTGTTACTTGCTCTTGCAAATTAAGTTAATTTTAGGGATGATAATATTGGGTTCTAAAGAGAAATAATTAATGTAAGAACATTCAGGTTTTTGTACCTATATACATTTTCCAGATCCAGTTTGGATCACATCTCGCTTCTTAGGAGGCTTTGGGTCCCACAAAAGCCAAATGAGACATTAGGTGGGAAGGGTTTCTTCTGCCTTTTCTTCGGAATACCATTCTGCTTAACTGATATTTTGAGCTTTGAATCCAATTTTGTATTTTTTTAAAATTCTATCTTTGGTTTCCCTTATTCTCTTGTCTAGCACCATATCCTTTGCTTTAACATCCACAATCAAATCTTCTGAAGAGGGTTTTGCATGTTCTTCGTCTTGCATGGAGGGCTCATAAAGCTGCAACATACTCACAGTTAGCAGCTGTGTGCATCTTCATGCGAGGAGGGAGATCAAGTTTGAATGCATTTTCACCTATGGCATCTAAACTTGTGAAGCGTCCATACCTTAGTGGCTTAATTTTCTTTGTTTGTCCTTGTAGCATTTCTTACGTGAGGAAAGGCAAATTTGTTCCCTATCTTAAGTTTGTGCTTCCTGCTATGCTGATCATGCCTTTATTTATACAATTGTTGTGTTCTTCCAATTGTAATTTTACCTTGTTTGGATTTGCACAATCTTCTCAACAAAATTTGATCCTTTTGTCATCTCACTATCTTGCCGTACTTGTTCATTTGCCTTGTCAAAATCTATATCAAGTGGGCTAAAAAGAAAATATCCCAAACATGCTTCGAATGGTGATTTATTATTAGGAGAATGCAAAGCTCTGTTATAAGAATGCTGAAAGCAAGGAAATGATTCATCCTATGTTTTATGACACTTAATATTATATGCTTTAATGAACTGCACCAAGATCTTTTGGGCCACTTCTGTTTGACCATCTGTTTGTGGATGAAATGATGTTCTTTTCTTTAGGCTTGTGTCCATCATGGGGACCATAAGCTACCAACAAATGCCGTGTCTCTATCTGAAATTATGGACTTAGAAGGCAACCTATATACTATTAAACATTTCAGCTGCTTCATTTCCTCTGAGAGTCTTCTTTCAAGTAGTTGTTACAACATCTTATTGAATCCATTGACTACCATCAACAAGTAATCACGTACTTGTCTACTCATAGGCAACCCTCCTACAAAATGCATAGAAATACCTACCATGCCCGTGTTGAGATAGGCAAAGGTATATATGTTCCTTCTTTGAGATTTGTGAGTACAACAAAGTTTACAGCTCCTAACAATTTAAAAAAACACTAGGGTTGGGAAATTAAAAATAAAAATAAAATTTGAGCAGCCTAATAACAATGTTTTTAGCATTCAATTTTTTTTAAAATTCAACGAAAGTTTTTTTTTTTTTTTTACCAAATGCACTCTAATCAATTCAATTGTCGACTCTGGCCTCCAACCACCTACCAATAACTCTGTACTTGATTTGAACTTACTGAATACTAAAGGAGGGATAAAATAGGGAAAATAATGATTTTTGAAATCCTCAAATTGATAGTTTTCCACACAGCCAAGTCTCTGTTTGGGACACTTGAGTTTGAGCACAAGACTGAGTTTTGGGACGTCATGCAAAAATCCTGAGTACTCGGATTAGCATCAGTGATGAGCCTTGCATGAGTCATGCAGTTTAGGGTTTGGATCAGGAGTCTTGATGATTTTGCACGAGTTTTCTATCTACAATGTAATACGTCTTTGTAGTAAATTATTTTTGCAAATTATGGCTCGAGTTATTTTTGTCATGAAACCAAATTTGAGACTAATACCAAACCAAATTTTGGACCTTGTTAGAGCTTTGCCTTTTACCTTGTGGGTTAGTTTGTGTTCTTGGCAGAGGCACACTTAAGCAGATCCATAGCATGGACTGGGCTCAATTGTGCGGGCAGCAGCAATGTGAAAAGGTGCAGGAGCAGTGGGCATGTTGGCTGAAGTAGAGGGGGCAGGATTTTCAAGGCATACATGTGCCAGCTTTAGTCCCCTTTCATATTTTATAGGATGTTTTATTTAGAAAAACACTCGCAGGAGAAGGTTCTACTTTCATCACTTCTAAAATAGTCCAGAAATATCCTTTTAAATAAAAAAATCAACTATGGTTTTGGTTGTGTATTCACAACCACCCAATAGACTATGTACCACAATAAACATCAAAATAAAACAACCACATATTCCATTTATGACATGATAAGAGAGCAACCCTACTTAGCCCTGTAACCCTATAGCTTTTCAACAATGCAACAACTTGCTTCTGGATATTTTTGGCTAACCTTAAACCCATTAAAACTCAAATCTTCAAGACATTAAGACCAACAGCAGATCCCTGCTTTAAAAACTGCTAACTGGTACAAGCTTCTCTTCAAGAAGAGAACCAGTGTCTCTCATGCACATGAAGCTTTTTCCCTTTTTCCTCTTTCAAATGTTGGTATGTGGTGATTGATCATGCTGCTAGGCTTAAATTTTGGTGACTTTGTCAGTTGCATTTCCCCCAAATCAATTAACAAGGAGTGCAGGGGGGCAGAGCCCTTCTTGCGGGGCCTGGGGAGTTGATCCCCCAGCCCCCACAGTAGGGGTCTGGGGTAACGCCCCCAATGGGGGCTGCTAGGGGCACCACCCCTGAAGCCAAAATTGCCCATTATTTTATAAAGGAATCGGCTATTGTTTTGGCATGTAAACCGCTTTAAAGGCCTACAAATAAGTGGCTATGTAATGTGAAAGATATATTGTAATTTTCTCTTTGTTGGATAATAGAAAGAAGTGGATGACTATTTCTCTGGTGGATGTAGCCCTCATTGTGTGAACATGCTAAATCTCTGTGTTATTGTGTTTAGTTTTTTTTGCCTCTCTTATTCTGCATTATATCTGATATTGTTTATTGCTCCTGTCTACCTTAAAACCCTAATATCAAACACTAGCTTACCTGTTATCTCTTCAATAGGTCAAATTTCTTAAGTCCATTCTTCTCAATATTTGTAAAAACTAATTCAGAATGAACAAAGACTTCTAGTTTCTTTATACAATCCCAAGAATGGTTGAGGAGGGTTGCATTAATGGTATCTCCTGCATGGAGACTACATTTCTCAAATCATGGCATGGCTTTGACACGAGTAGAGCTTCTTTCTAAAAATGAAAAAATAAGAAACACTTCAATTTCATTTGAATGCAACATCCCTAACTGGAGTTGCCAAGTCCACACTGGAGTTAGATCCCAGGCTAAGCAGTACTTCTTTCTTATTTGCCATTAATATTACATTTAATTTATGCCTTGTCATCATTAATATGGCATTTACAACGTGCCAGTTCACAAGCCGTTTGAAGCAAGTGGATGGATTCCATCCTTATCCCCTTGAAGCCTCAATAGATTAAATTTATTTTACTTTAGTTTAGGGATAGGTTCGAGATTCTCAACATTAGTTTTGAAATATATATTAGGAGTAAACTCACAACCTTATACCCACATCCCTTAGGTAACCTACCCTAGGTATAATACATCAATATAATCAACACCTATTTTTCCAAGGACACAAAGCAAGCAACCTTTTCAAATATCAACACAACTGGATCCACACACACAATTCATTCAGGACACAGTTACATAAAGACCACATAGATAATGTCAAAGCAACATTTAAACATGATTAGATACATGAAGTCTCAACTATTGTGATCATTTCAGGTTGGATCTTCAAGGTGTGTACTTTAACCCAATCTATGTCCCCTTGTCCACCATCACACCTAAACATGATTGCAGACTCCTGTTCTCGCAATGCAGCAAAATCCCATCAGTGATGTAAATATCAGATAGCTATTAAATAAGGTATCGCCAACCATCTCATAGATGTCCAAAATTAAAAGAAACAAATGTAGTCCAATAAGGGATATTATACCACATCTCAGGGCACTAACCATTATACAGGTATCCGTGATTTAAATTTTTTGACATTTTTCTGTATATTTAGTTGTTTGTGTATATCTTATATCATGACTTTGGCTAGTGTATGTGATGTCCCTTTTTTGAAATAGGATTTAATAATAAACAATAATAATAAATTTAAAATATGAAAGAAATAAAAATAAAATTATAATTCGAGATATAAATATTGAAATTAAAATATAACATAATAAAAATTTAGTTAAGTCAATGAAGGGTCAAAATGCATGAAATGAAAAGTTGCAACTCCCTCAAATATGAGCTATACAAAGGGAGAAGAGAACTTCATTTGAAAGGGAAAAGAAGAAGGAAGAGAAAAGGGAAGGTGCGAATCAAGTAAGAATTTAGGGAAGAGAAAAAAGAAATGAGAAGAAAATAAGGAACTGATTGCTTCAAAGGGCAACAGTTCGGGAAGGGTTGTGACTCTTTCAAAGAGTGACAATTATGAGGGTTGTGAATCTTTCAAAGGGTGGTAACTGTGAAAGGTTGTGACCATTGCAAAGGGCAGCCATGAAGAGGTGTGACTCTCCTCCACACTTGCAGATATAAAGGGGAGGAGGTTTCATTTGAGGGGGACTACGTTACCACATTCGCTCTGCAAACCCCAAAGTCGCAATTTGGTTCGCACGGAAGTCGGATGCGGTTCGTATTTGCAGGAAATTCGGTTTTTTATTGACGAATTCGCCCCAAATTTGCCAATAGGAACCCTGGACAAATTTTGGAAGAATGTGAGCGACTTTGCTTTCTAACACGTGAGCCCAGGACGAATTCCGCCGAATTTGGGTCACGTCAGCTTTTTGTTGACTTTTAATAAAGTTTTTTTTGGCTGTTTTAGGTCTATTTGACCTTCCAAACCTAAAACGACTTGTCTATAAAGTTTTTTTCCCATTTAATATGTCATTTGTGGAATGCAACGGTAGTTCATGCATTTCGAGCAGTTTTATGAGGTTTTATTTGGACGTTTCTGGGTATGAAGTTATTTGCTGCAGCATATATATATATATTTTTTTTAAAATAAAAAATTCTTGTACGGACAAACCCAAAACGAATCTGAACCCAACCCAAATTTTTTTTGGATGAATTTCGAACCTGAATCTCGAACCCACATCCGTACGGGAATCCGAACCGGCAACTTAGGAGGGGGACATGTAAGGGAGATCAGTGTGGGGAATAATGTATTGCCCTCAAAGGCAACAATGAAAAGTGGTGACTCAGTTCTTATGAAAGGTGGTGACCCTTTCACCAATAAACTGAAAAGGAGATTTCATTCCAAGCATTGAAGGAGGATTTATTAATCATTATTCTTCCATCAATCATTAATCCCTAAAGAAATCAAGCAAGCAATGATCAAAGCTACATCAATAATCACTTCATCTTGGGATGAAGAAAACATACGATCTGGCAATCAAGCATCACTCTATCAAATCATCATTCATTCAATCATCATCCACCAATATATCAAAGTAGCATTCATTATATTGTTACTCTTCAATCATCTAATCGCAATTACTTAATCATAACTCACCAATACTTCGAATCATAAAATCAAAGGAATATATTCAACCAATCAATCATTCAACAACAATCGAATTAACAGCAGAAGTAATCATATATGCAGCAGGGCAATTTATGTAATAACCTCTTAAATTGTTGTGGTATGAAGAAATAGTTATATTACTTATGCCTATGTATTTAAGTCAATTATATTGTGAATATATATATTTATGTCAGCTTATATGCAGACAATGAATGCTTGAATCCAACATAAATATCTATGCATTTATTAATATGAATTTCTGTTTGCAATAATCGATCATTTCGAGGGACGGAAGGGAGTACAAGGAGGGGGAATGGCAGGGGATCCCTCACTAGGTACACCACCTCATGAGAATGGTTAAGGACTACACAAGGCCAAAGGGAACAGAGTTCTGCTCTTGGGCCTAAGGTTGAGGATCTTTTTAAGGGCACCCTATTGCAGTCTCCCCTACGAACACCATATTGATCAATTGTTGAAATAAACTAGAGGGGATCCCCAATCATAAGAGAAAAGAGGATGTCATGATGGAGGAGAACGGCGTATTGGCCTCACTAGGTACACCACCTCATAAGAATGGTTAAGGACCAATGAGGCCAAGGGGAACAAAGTTTCCGTCCTTGGGCATAGGATAAAGGATATTCGGGACACCTCATCATGTCTTCGATCTCAACCTGTGTTTTTGAAACCACCTCATAAGAATGGTTAAGGACCAATGAGGCCAAGGGGAACAGAGTTTACGTCCTTGGGCATAGGATAAAGGATATTTGGGACACCTCATCATGTCTTTGATCTCAACCTGTGTTATGGTTGAACTCCCGCATAATCATTTAGATTTGTTGTGTAAATTTATATATATCTTAACCCTAGAATTGAATGTATTTCATGAGTTATATCTACATTGTTATCTAACTTGGTCACAAGGTTCCTATAGACTTATCTCATCTTATTCTGAAGTAATGACTATATCTCTAACTATATTATGCTCTTTATCTCCTTTGGATCTGTGAATTTTTGGCAAAGTACAAGGTGATCCAAGAAAGGGACACTGCAGTTTATTAGTATATATTCATCATATTTATTCTTTTGGATGATTTCTTTAAGAAGTAAATGTTGATTCTTTCATTTCATCAGAGAAAATGTAATTTTTCATTCTTAATCATCTGTGCAGGGGGTTTTTTCAAGTTGGAGTTATTCTTACCTGAAGAATATCCGATGGCTGCACCAAAGGTATGCT
Organism: Thuja plicata; assembly: GCA_018584345.1. Lineage (NCBI taxonomy): Eukaryota > Viridiplantae > Streptophyta > Pinopsida > Cupressales > Cupressaceae > Thuja > Thuja plicata. The sequence continues at coordinate 525,673 of MU226618.1, forward strand.
TGCTTGTTGATAAATGGAATGTGGTTATAAATTTTTACCTTTGCTATCCATCTGCTGTTTAAAATCTGATTATGATTTATCATTATTGCATTTGACCTTATACCTTTTTACCAAGGTGTCCACCATAACATAGTTATCTTGTTTGCCAATATTGTGCAAAGAAACATACCAGAAAACAAAGCTGCATAATTGTATAATGAATAGATAATTGTATAAGCTTCATATAGAAAAGGTTATTTAAATTTATTTATTATTAGTCAGTGAAGAGAAATGCTCTGGATACGGACACTCTATGCCATGCTTCATATTTCTTTATGAAAAAAAAAATCTTGTAGGCTTTCGACAGGATTCTGCATATTTATTTGTCATCTTCTATTTCTGTTCCACAATAAGCCTGCTTCCATTCCTTTTTTTCTGAAAGCATAAATAATATTGAACTAAATGCAAAGATATTTAAAATTGGCTCAATGTGCTATAGCTTTGAGTTAAAGTTATGATGAGCTTCGATACATTGATTTGCTACCAATCAAAAACCCCTCAAGATGTGTAAGCCAAAAAATGTGCTGACTCATATATTTCTATTCAAGCATATTTTCTGTAAAAGATGTCACAAAATTTTCGATAAAATCATTTTAAGCAGTTGTAAAGGGTCACTTGTCCTTGGCCCTTTGTTTTCCGAGTTGTGAGTTTTTAAAATTTTTGGGCCCACCAAGGTATTGCCGAGTTCAAGTTTTTCAACTATGGTGCAAACAGAAAGATTCTTATTTATTTTTCATGTTTCCTAAATTGAAAGGTTGTCAACTAGTGTGCTATTTGGTGCTCAGCATTGCTTTTGTCCCATCTTCACAGAGATTGTTTCTGGAGCTGGGTAGTTGGTACATTGCATTGACATTTTGAACTCTATATTCACAGTGCACAGATGGCATAATTCATTTTCAGAAATTTATGTCAGCATTCAGAGGATTGTAGTTTTCTTATGTGTGGAAAGGTTTGGCACAGGACTGTATGCTGAAAGTTGAATAGATTTAGGGTAAAGTTCAAATTTGTCTTGGTTCAGAATGAAAACCAAACAATAATAAATTTGATGAATTCTATCATTTTCTAAGAGTGGGTTTCTGCTGATCAAAGACTGACTGCAGCCAACCACAAATCCCAAATATTTGTTTGTGTATTTGATTGAGACTTAAGACAGATTTCGTGGAACACAAACTTGTTTGCCTTTCTGAGCCTTTGAATTGTCACATGTTGTGATATGGGTACTTGACTTTTGATTTGGCATTTGGGAGTTCATATTTATAATTTTGTGGTATATAATTTGCACTTAAAGTTTCCTTCAAGAATGATTATGTGAATTGGGACTGGATAGATTTCTTCAGTGTGAAATTGGATTTGATTGGCAGGTACGCTTTCTGACAAAAATATACCATCCAAATATTGACAAGGTAAGGCACTGTTTATTGATTTGCTTTAATTTTCATTCTCCAATTTCTTCAGGTGCTAAAGGTTTGTCTTTCATAAGGTAACAGTCTTATCATTTCTACAGTTAGGTCGAATATGCTTAGATATTCTAAAAGATAAATGGAGTCCTGCTCTTCAAATCCGAACAGTTTTGCTGAGGTTTGTAGGATGATAATTGTAATTGTTCTCAGTGTTCAACTGATTCCTAATTTTCATGCTGAGAATTGAATACTTTATTCTACGGTTACACTTTTTTTTTGTATTCAGCATTCAGGCACTGTTGAGTGCACCCAATCCTGATGATCCACTTTCTGAGAACATTGCGAAACACTGGAAGACAAATGAAGCTGAGGCTGTGGAAACAGGTTAGATCATATTCACATAGACTATTGCTTTTGTTATGACTGGAAAATCTACATCTGTTGTATGAATTTCTTCAGCATGTCTTCTCTCCTGTCTCTTTTTATTTTGTTAACGAGTGCACTATTTTCGTTTCCCTCTGATTTTGTCACCAAATCAGTAAGATGGATTGAATGTTTGCAGCTAAAGAATGGACAAGGCTGTATGCAAGTGGAACTTGACCTTTAGAGGCCTGCTTCTTTGAGTTACACATTAACAATGTGTTGGTTACCATCTGATTGGTAACGCATTTAACTATTATCTAATTTATTACTGAATACTAATGTACCATGTATTTTGGTCAGAGAAAATGAATTTAATTAGAATTATTTTCTGTAGCCAGGAATATGATGGATACTTGGAATGAAGAAGCATCCGTTGTTTCTTTGATAGAGCAAATGTTTGTCTTAAGATTCGTACATAATTGATACTCAAAATGATACTTGTCTTATATTTATTTAAGAGTGTTTTGTTTGGTGTATCAAATTCTTGCCAAATTGCAATGTTTGACATTTCCTTTCTCTGATGATGGGTCCTGTAGAGGCCCAAAATATCTGAACCCAATCAAACTATGAAGTTGATCCCAGAAGAATGTTGCAATGGTATACTTATTTGTTTTCCTTTTGTAATTTCCATTGCTTAAGTAAAATCTATACTATTCTCAGAAATGAGATAAAATAAACTGATGAATTCTAGGAACATAAATATTTATTAAAGGGAAAGTTTGGAAGATGTCAGAAGTTTAGTCAAAGAATGACTAAAACAACCAGGTGAATATGATATAAACTAGTGAGGTCAGGTAGGCGCAAAACTAAATTTGGAAAGACGTAAATTCTTTTGGGATTTTATTTATTTATATTTGGACACTTAAGAAGCTGAACAAAAAAATTAAAGGCACAAAAATGTAGTCTGTTTCAGTTTCTTTACCCATCCAGTTTCCTCTTATCTCGCCAGAATAAAAATAATTAGTATTTTGGTTATCATGATAAAAAATGATGAAACAATTTGCATGTAATGTAACTTGTTTGCATAAAAGTGCAAGATTCAGCAAAGTCAGCAAGAGTAAAATGAGCTTAAAATGACCTTATTAGAATATTTTGTAGATGGTTTATGCAATGATCTGGAAGACTAAATAGCCAATCATCTCCCACAATTAATAAAGCACTTCAAGACGACCTTTTTGTTACTCTCAAATTCAAATGTTGTTATAAATTATAAATTTATCTGCATAATCTTGATAAAACCTCCATTGACTGTTACCGATAGGAGTCCTCTGAGAAAGCTGATGCTATTTATTTGTGACCAACTTTGGGTTGGTAGTGGATGCTAAATAAAAAATTTACTGTGATTCATGTTAAATGCAAGTCTGCTGGAATTAAACAATTTTTACATGATTCGAATTACATTGATATTGATTGTGAATTACTGTTCATTTTGATTGTGCTTTAAATTGGAATTCCTCTCTTATGAAGGGATGCAACATGGACAAATCTTCAAAATATAACCAGAAATCAGATTAAAAAGTGAGTATTTTCGTAGGAAATTGTTTGTTATCCAAAACTACGATGACAAAAACTTACGCACTTGAATCCAAAAGTTGTTCTTGTTAGAAAATTGTATGTTGAGTGCGTGCATTTTTTTAGATGCTGCATAGAGAACGTTATGTAATTATAAAATGCCCAGGAAATCTTATCCCAACATACCAGAATGGTGAATGACATCAATACAATTAGAAGCAGTTTTGAGAATTTCTTTGTTGGTTTTCTATCGTGTTCTCTCAATCAGTCTTATGCAACTTATTGTTTGTCAGGAGCGTGTAGGGTTTGAGCAACATTTTACATTATTTGCTTTTATTGTTTTTAGAGTTAGTTAATCATTATATATGTGGAAGTAAGATTGATCTCATAGACTTAGATTCATAAAGAACCAACCAAAGGAATGATTTCCTACAATATGTGAGCAATTTTTGATCTCATAGACTTAGATTCTTAAAGAACCAACCAAAGGAATGATTTCCGACAATATGTGAGCAATAGCTGAAAAAATCGTTCTCAACAATAAACTTACAAGCTCAAAAAGTTTAAAAATTCAAGACTCCCCAATTTTTTTGAACATTTTAAAATACGTAAAGTTTTTTAAAATATTCTTGATTTTCATCATATATAAATTTGTAAAGCATATTATTGATTTTCATCATATATAAATTAAAATTAGAGTGTAATACATATCATAGACCAAAAAATGACTTCAACCTCTAAATGAGTTACAATGTCACTTCCACTAGCCATGTCATATGTAGAAGTTGTCATCTAAATATTTTTTTGGCAAGTTGTACAATAATAACACAAGTTAGCATAATCAAGAGTTATATTCCAATTCCACATCACTCCCACATTGTAATCAAGTTATGTATCTAACAAGAGATCCCAATAACTAATGGGGACTTGGGAGTGGAGACCTCATACGGGTCTTGGGGCGACGCCCTTAGCGAGGTCAAGGGGTAGTGCCCTTGTGGGGGGTTTAAAACCCTAGAAACTGTCATTGATAGGCTTTGTGTCCTCAAGTGCGCCAAGTCATCAATCACATTTGAAAATGAAGTAAAATTTGCATTTTTTTAGTTGGAGGAAAAAAATGGATGAGTTTTAACAAAAAATTCGTGATTTTTTTCCATTGACTCGTAAGTTTTTGGGGAAGTAACTCATGTAGCAATTTGGCTCACATGTACTCATGAATTCTTCTAGCACTCAACAAGTTTTGTAACTATGATGCAAGCTTTAAAAAAAAGCCACATGAATCCCTACAAAAGGTGCTAGAAGATATAGTCATTAACTAATAGCAAGAAATGCCTAGAATCAAACACTCTAGGTGACTTTGTAGGGCCATGCATATCATCATGTATCCAATCCAACTCTTTGGGCATGCCTTCCTTTATTAGTATCAAATTTACATTAACTTTCTTTGTCTATCTCACACCTTTGACAAAAACTTTGACTATCTTGAATAAATGGAAATCCATTTGTCACATTAGTCTTATTATTGATAATTGAGGTGATCATACCTTTTATGCCAAAATACATTTACATTTTCACTCGTTGCCAATGCATGTGGTTTTATTGTTTTGAGATCTAATAGTTTATACAATCCACTTTCACCATTTTCAACAACAATTATTTTGTTACCTTGAATTGGAGTAGTCACACATTTATTTATTTGAAACTCTACAAGAGAGTAGGGTTTTTAGTAACCTTACTAATAGATAATATGTTTTCCATAATACAAGGGACATTGATAAGTAGGAGATATTTTTCACAGTAAGTCAAATTGTGATATTGCTATCAAGATTCAACTGTGTAGTTTTTTGAGTCAAACTCATTGGCCCGTGTTTCATGAGTAGTGGTTCACAAGGACCCATCTCTCATGAGAATGAATGGAACACTTAGCACTCATTGCATCACCTGATGCAATGAGTGCTAAGTGTTAATGTTTTCATATTATAGCAAGGAATATACAATCTATAGAGGTCTTTCAAATACTAAGACACAAGATATAATAAATATTCTCAAGTAAAGAAAGACAATACTCGGATTTGAAGGTCTGAACTTATCCTTTTGTTGGCTTCAAATATGCACTTTGTATTCTTCAATTTCCTCTTCTAGGGCTGCTCCAATTTGCCCTAGTTTTCCCTTCTTGATCTGCCTTAATTCACCCTTTTAGGGTGCTCTAATTTTGCCCTAATTTGACCTTTAGGGCTGCTTAAATTGTCCTTGAATTCTGCCCTAGTTATTCTGCTCTTAGTAGCCTCCAATCCACTCTTTAATTCACTATCAAGGTTTGCTTCAGATTGTTATTGTTCGCACTTCAATATCTGCTCTAGTTCGCTCTATGGATATGCTCTTCTTCCAATTCAAACCTTGAATTTTACTTTTAAGTGATCTAAAATAAATCGTTCAAGTAGAGGATGAAAATGATTAAGAATATGCAATTGTAATTTTGCTCAAGTACTTATCACATTATGTTTTCGATGAGTTCCTTGAGCAGATCCACTCTCTTTATTTATACATAATGATGACTCTCAAAGAGTCATAACTCTTTCCCTCAAGGACTGGCCGACTTGGCCCTTAATAATAATATATTCTTTTATATTATTTGCTCCATATTTAATTATTAAAATCAATCCTTAATAATAAATATAACCTTTTATATTTATTATTATTATCCAACCGATTTTATCACAATTAAATATATCAATAATATATCTAATATATTAATTATTATTATTGACACTTTGTCCAATGCATTGATCTTTGCCGTAAAGACCAAAACATTAACACTCCCTCTTGGACTTGAGGAAAAGATCAACCTATAGATCTCCCATCTATAACCACAATGGATTCCTTATCCAATAGTGTCAGATATCACATCTATCATCTTATCAAACATGATGAAAACATAAGTCACACATGTATTCCATCAATCCATGATAATATTCTGAATATCAAGTACCAATGATATTCATCAAGTGCTCCGAGTATTGGCCTATAGTCATTACGACTATGATGTCTACCACATACTCAACCTTGAGTCTAACAAACTCAATCATGATATTCATCAATAACTTATCGACATCAAGTCTATTATGTCATCATATCAAATCCATGATATCAAGAACATTGGCTTACCGAATACCAAATCCATCAAATCCATGATGTCACCATATACTCTCCCGTGGATCTATGATCCCCGAGCCTCAAAGGCTCAACCGATATCAATTCCATGATATCAACAACATTGGTCAAATATCAAGCCCATGATATTCACTAAATGCTCCAAGTATTGGCTTCCCGCCATCAAGTCCATGATGTCACCATGTACTCAACCTGTGGATCCAAGATCCACGAGTCACAAGGACTCAACTGATATCAAACCCATGATATCAACAACATTGGTCGAATATCAAGTCCATGATATTCACTAAATGCTCAGAGTAATGGCTTCCCGACATCATGTCCATGATGTCTCCATGTACTCAACCCGTGGATCCAAGATCTACGAGTCACAAGGACTCAACAGATATCAAACCCATGATATCAACAACATTGGCCGAATATCAAGTCCATGATATTCACTAAAGGCTCCGAGTAATGGCTTCCCGACATTAAGTCCATGATGTCTCCATGTACTCAACCTATGGATCCAAGATCCATGAGTCACAAGGACTCAATCAATATCAAACCCATGATATCAAGACCTGATCCATAACAAGGATGTTAGCCATATAAACATAAACATAAGAATAACCACATAAATCTTATTTATGAAACCATATGACCAATTTTCTATATATAACCAAGTGCAAACTAAACATGTTCAGCTATAAAATATGTCAATGTAATCATATGCCAACATATATAAATTCCCACATGCCAATGCCAACATATTTATGTTCCCGCATATCTAAAGTATGCCAATAGCATATTAATGACATTTAACCAGTTATGTTAATAGCAAGTAATCAGCCAATAAATAATCAGCTATGCCAAAAACAAATAATAAGCTATGTCAATTAGTTATGCCCATAACAAATAATCAGTTAGATATACAAAGAAATAGCTATGCTAATCAGCTGTGAATGTTCCCATACATATGTCCAAGCAAAGTACGCATCCATGCATAATGTATGTTCCTCATATATGCATGTCAAGGTATCATAATGTATGTATCCAATAAAACAGTTAATGTTCCCATACACATATACCAAAGTGAAGTATGCAGCCCTACACATTCATAATCAGCTAATAACAATTAACTAGCAATGTCAAACAACCATGTCAATAGGAATGATCCCGCACATTCATACAATTAGAATGCAAAAAGTAAAGAAAGGAGTTTATACTGCAAAACCAGGTTTAAGTGAGCCCATGATTAAACTCCCTCTTAAGTCAAGCACTAAGGCGGGTTTCCTTCTACAGAACCACACAGGGACAAATTGTTAGTATGCCCATGATTCATATTATTCATGAATGTTTAAAGTCATACCAAATTATGATCTCTGGGGCCTGTGCCACTCAAGACGATCTACTCCCTCTGGAACAATATGGTGAGAGGTTTATACAGACCGAATCTGTCGCCTTTGCACCTTGTTGTAGACCGAGGTCGAGGCACATTTCATTTTCCGATGTCCCATTTACTACAAGATCAGAGGGAGATTCTATTGCCTGTTCAGAGAGTGTAGTTCCCTTGCCTCCTCCTTTAGATACACTGATCAGTGGTGCCTTGCTCTTTATCTTCAGGAGACCACACGACTTCAGGATTCCACCCTCCAGCTTATGTTCCCGTCCAGCCAGAGATCTGATCATCTTATCACATCCTTTTTCACTTCGGCGTCTCCTGCCCGCGGCATGAAGCGCCCTCTCGGTCCTCCTTCTGGACACACCAGGTTTGTGAGACCTCATAGAGATCGTAAAGATCGCACTCAGCTGCAGCACTCCACCACCAGTGTTACTCAAAGACGGTCTGGGGCTCCTAGTCTCGGATCGTATCCTTCGGTGCTCGATTACTTCTCGCTCGGAATGAGCCTCTAGGCGCTCTTCCTGGTTCTTCTATTTTCTGCTTTCTTGTTTTTGTTCTTTCCCCGGACATCATTTGGTGCTCCTATTGTTGGTTTTTCTGCTCTGTATGTTCCTAGTCCCTTAGACCCTTGGTGGTCTCTTGTTGGACATTAATAATTTATCTTATCTTATCTACAGATCCTATCTTCTCCCTCTAAGCTTAGGTTTACCTTATAATGTCCACAAGGTTAGACTCCCTCTCAATGTATGTTTCCAGATATTTTGTAATTTACCCTAAGAAGGTCAATCGTATAGTTTCAAGACATGCAAGAATGTATTGACACAATTTTACCCATATCTTTCCAACCAATTATGAGATGGTTTCACAACATAGGAGCCAATCAATATTAGGCGTAGAATCCTAGATCTTGATGCATCAAAACCCTCATAAAATGTAATAAGATGCAAAGTCAAATTACTATTTGAGCCAAACCCCAGTTGTCGTAGTATTTCTTAGTTTTGAAAGAGTTAGACTGAATTCCTAAATCTGAAAAATGAATCTTTTTTTCTACCTAGGCTCTGATACCATGTTAATGTTTTCATATTATAGCAAGGAATATACAATTTATAGAGGTCTTTCAAATACTAAGACACTGGATATAATAAATATTCTCAAGTAAAGAAAGATAATACTCGGATTTGAAGGTATGAATTTATCCTTTTGTTGGCTTCAAATCTGCACTTTGTATTCTTCAATTTTCTCTTCTAGAGGTTCGCCCTTCTTGATCTGCCTTAATTTTCCCTTTTAGGGTTCTCTAATTCTTCCCTAATTCGACCTTTAGGACCGCTTAAATTGTCCTTGAATTCTTCCCTAGTTCTTCTGCTCTTAGTAGCCTCCAATATGCTCTTTAATTCACTATCAAGGTCTGCTCCAGATTGGTATAGTTTTCACTTCAAAATCTGCTCTAGTTCGCTCTATGGATATGTTCTTCTTCCAATTCGAACCTTGAACTTCACTTCTAAGTGACCTGAAATAAATCGCTCAAGTAGAGGATGAAAATGATTAAGAATTTGCAATTGTAATTCTGCTCAAGTACTTATCACATTATGTTTTCGGTGAGTTCCTTGAGCAGATCTACTCTATTTATACATAATGATGACTCTCTGAGAGTCATAACTCTTTCCCTCAAGGTCTAGCCGACTTGGTCCTCAATAATAATATATTCTTTTATAATATTTGCTCCATATTTAATTATTAAAATCAATCCTTAATAAAAAAATATAACCCGTTATATTTATTATAATTATCCAACCAATTTTATCATAATTAAATATATCAATAATATATCTAATATATTAATTATTATTATTGCCACTTTGTCCAATGTGTTGATCTTTGTCATAAATGCCAAAACATTAACTTAAGTGTTCCATTCATTCTCATGAGAGATGGGTTCTTGTGAACCACTACTCATGAAACATGGATCAACAAGTTTGACTAAAAAAACTACACAGTTGAATCCTTATAGCAATATCATAAGGGACATATCAAATTTTTTTTAATCTACAATTAATATCATTCCCACATCTTCAAGTGAGTCCAATCATCATCCAAAGAAGGAGATTTGTTACTACTATTATTTTCAACAAAACTTTCTAGTTTTTGTAACACATAATATTAGGATGTTCTCGAGTCAATGCACTGAGGTTTTGACTTAACAAATTAGTTCAATGAACACAAATACAAAATCACTCATTGCATCTAGTGCATCCTCCACAACAACATTTACATATTATGACCAACCTTCATTGCTTACAAAGCTCATTACCATTTTTTACATTTTTTCTTGATGTGTCCCAACTCTTTACAGTTATAATATATCCAATTGGATATTTATTATCAACCTTTTAAAGATTTCCTTAATGATTGGTTGCTTTATTCTCTTTGTGCCTACTTTATATCTATTTATGTTGTTTATAATGGTAAAAGAAATGTTGACAACTCAAAATCAAGGTCTTGAGTCTCCACAATAAGACATAGGGACTTGACAACGAAATTGAATGATGATGACAAACTGCATCACAAAAGCAACCAAATATTGATTCTACATTGGTTTTTTAGTGGCAACTAATTGATCACTGAGATGCTTCCAAAGATAATCAAAATTAAATCCTCATTTATTTAAAAATATGGAAGTCACTTACTTCTTGATGCCTAATAGTCAATCTTTTGGTTTTCTATAAAGAGATTGCACTAATGGTGCTTTGATCCTCTAGGCCCAATGTATCCACAATAGACAACTTCAAAATAATTTTCAAGTTTCCCCTCATTCAACACAAACATATCAAGATTACGATACTCATAAATAGTGAATGTCTTATAACTCTAAACTTCTAGATGCATATCATTTCAAGATGCTATATTAAATAGAGCTATAGAAACAATTAAATCAGGGGGCTCATTCGGGCTAGGAACAAAGATTTATAGGAATATTTTAGACTCTAGTATACACAATGTGACAAGATTTCAAGATCAAATTTTTTATGACAAATAAATTTACAAGGATTTATATACGTTTATTCTTTGCAATTTAACAAATTTTCATGTAAAATGCCCTTCTTTCTACAAGTGGCACAATGAACCAAGTTAGAGGAATTTGTAAATGATTATTACTTGGAATCTAACAAATTTTGAGGCCAAAATATCTTTCTTTTTAAAAACTACGTAAATTATCAACTTTCCAAATTGATTATGGATGAATATTAAATAATCTAAATATATTTTTAAAATAATAAACTTTAATTAAGAGTAATAATAATAAACTTTTGCCCTAAATTTTGATATTCTTCTCTAGATTAAAAAAAACTCTACCTAATTTGGACATTGGAAAGTTTGGTGATAATGCCCCACTAAAATGGTTAAATGAGACATTTCATTGAACTATAGTTGTGTATAGGAATAAGTATTTTCCTTAGCATCTTGTACTCAAGGAGAGATCAATAGTGTAGGAACCAATTTGGTGCTAGAATGAAGAAAAAATGAATTACTGTTCATGGTCATTGTTGTAGCCTCATTGATCAATTTGATAGAGAATGGAGTAAAAATGCATGTAGCTTGTTGGAAATCATTAGTCGAACATGTTAAATATAACATACCATATAAGTATTGGAGCCCAAAGAATATTTGTATTATTGCTTTAAAAGAGATTAGTATACACTAGGGAGGTTGATTATGATCAACTGACTTATAAGCATATGAGCGAGAATACAAATATAATAGGGGTAATTAGACTACCAAATGCATATCCTTAATGATACATGAGACCCCTATGAGCTTAGCATCATCCAATAAATATAAAATTACATTTTGGTATTATTTTTTCAAAAGCACAAGTCAAGAAGTGTTGAACAACTTCAAAAAATATAGTTATGAGTGAACTAGTAAAAATGTGAGCATGTTTCTTTTGAGTAGAATAAATGTGGACTTGAATATTTTATTGATGTACATATTCACATATGAAGTGATATTGAACTAGCATGCTTCCTATCTATGAAGTAATGGATTGTGAAAAGTTCCAATAGACCTTGACTATTGTAGAATGGAATTGTATGCTGCTTCTCAGATATTCTCATTCGTGTTGATATGTGACATAGCCATATCACTTTGCAAATAGCTTCACTTGTGGAGTGATCTTCTACTTTGATTAAAGATAAAACAACAATGGTTTGCTTCTTACTCCCATTATATCGAACCAAACCCCAAAAATAATTCCAAACAACAATAGTTTTCTTCTTCCTCCCCATTATATCAAACCATACCCCAAAATAATTCAAATCTTGAAAGAGATTTCCTATCAGCTTGCGTAATCTTATCAAGAAAAAAATTATATTCTAAGCCCTTCTCTAATATACCATGGATATGCCTTAATACACTCTTTAATACTTTTCATTGATACTCCTTAGGGTCTTATGTGAATCTCAAAGTATAACTCACAACATACTTGATGTCTAGCCTAGTATATCTCAGTTAAGTGAGATTCCCAATCATTTGATGATAAAGAAATGCATTCACATGAGGTAATTGATTTATTTGTGATAGCTATGGATCTGCCTCCATTGTTGTTGACATGGATTTGTAGTTTACTATTTGAAATATATCAAGCAAAGTTTTGACTTGTTTCATTTGAGTTACAAAATTATTATTGTTTTATTGCCACACATATAGTCCAAGACAATTATACAAAAGCCTAAGATATGCCAATTCAACTTTTTAAAAGATCTTTCACTGTTGATTTAACCATCTTTTGAGAACATCTAGATATCACTATCTCCACCCCTTCTCTTCTAGGTGGAAAAAGGAATCAAATGTATTCATGACGACTACATGTTGTAGTAGATGCTCACCAATCTAGATAAATTAGGCTTTGAGAGTCTGCTTCATAAATTGTAGAGATATTTTTGCAAGTGCATATTTTTGACTCCTAACTTAGTGCATTATATAACAATGGTTGTGTTATTTAAATATCCTCCTTGAGATCTCCATTTAGAAAGGCCCTTTTTGCATTCATTTAGTATATTTTCCAACCAATATGAGCTATTAGAGTCATAACCACTTTGATGGTCTAATCTTCACAATGGAGAAAAAGTCTATCCACGATCAATACTTTACTTCTAAAAATATACCTTTGCTACAAGTTGAGCCCTATCTTGTCAATACTTTCATCTTCTTTATATTTGACCTTAAATCAACAAGTTCAAATGTATTATTGAGCACTTTTTTAGGCGTTATATTTATAAATTATATAGTTGTGTGAACTATTGTCCAAAATGTACAAACCATATTCAAATCTTTCAATATTATTCATACTATTTCTATTATGATATGGTTATGTCATTCTAAAAAACCTTTTATTGAGGTGCATATGAAGTGTTGAACTATCTTTGAATCCCAAGCTTATTCAAATAATTTGAGAGTTTAGGAATTCTCCCCTCCCTCTCTCATCTAATAAAATGTCTTTGAGAGGGAAACCATTTGAAATTTCAACAAGGGCTTAAAGCTCATTGAATTTCAAAAATTATTGAGCTTTGTAAGACAAGTAATATATCCACATTCTCCTTTTATGATCACCCATTAAAAAGTATTAAAGATGTTTATAACTATGTGCCATAGGTTTGTATAGATTAGTATGCACTAGATCCGAAGTACACGGGCTTTCTTATCAATGTAGGAAAAGAAACCCTATTTTGTTTAACCAAATAATTACAAAAAAAATTGGGAGTCCTTGCACCGTGTCTTGTCAACTTGAAGAAAGAAGATATCCAATTTTGAGATTATCATACAATATTTGATAGAGTACTATAAATAAGTGTACCTTAAATTATAGTTTCAAAATTAATTCAAAACATCATCAATCTTAAAGATTTTCCCTACTCTTATAGAACAAGCACTGACATAATTTTTGAGACTTAGCTCAAATAAGATAAATTTTTATACCATCCTTGTGATTAAAATCCACTGTGAAGTTGTGTTCTAATATTTTAATTAATAAAATAAGGTTCTTGGTGAGCCTTAGGACATCCAAAAGCTTTGTTTGTTGATAGTTTTAGGTCTAAATTGGTAGAAAAATATTTCCAATTCCCTTACCTCATAAACTATAACTTCTCTTGTTGGGAATTGTCCTTATAATTTAGAAACAATCATACTATTAAACCGTTCATTTTCTCCAATCATGTTTCAAGAGGAACCTGAATGAACATAACATATCGATTGATCTAAAGATGATGTTCTTATTTTTTGTAACCTATAAATAGTCCTCTTTAATTTAGTCAAATGTTGAAGCACAATTCTATTATTTCTTGGGAGTTTTCTATCTCCATTAGGGATTCTTCTTCTTATCCTCTTGTATATTGTGTTACCAATTTGATTTCCTACACTTTCTTGTGAACAATGGGTTGTATCATTAGTCTTGGAGTGTATGCCTCTTTTTTGAATAAATCAAACATTTCTTTTGAAATATAGGTCGAGCCTCTTGTTGTTCTATGGATGGACTAATTTAATGCACATGTTTCTTTCCTTGCTATTGTGATGTAAGAACAAGTAATTTTCTATGGCGTTGAAGATTCCATCTTAAACTATTTCTCTTTTCTAAAGTAGATTCACCAACTTCTTCAAATTTAAGCTTTTTGCTAGAAGCGTTTAGACAAGTCACACTTGAAATGAAGGGTTAGTAATTTTGAGAAAATTGGTACAAGAAATTCTTATGTATTTGTTCTCCTCATACTTGATTGATGCTCTCAAATTTTCTACTCTTTGCAAGAATCCTTCCAATTTCTAACCGATTTACATCTTCAAGCCATGTAATTGAATTTGGAGACAAATAATATAGTGTAAATTCTTAATCTAATACATCCTTCTAATTTTCATTTTCATTTGCTAAATTTAACATGGATGGGAAAAAAACCTAATCCACAATCTACAATTCTAGTATCACATCATCCTTCCATTTTGATGACCTATTTCAGTCTCATTTGCTCCACAAATTTGGTTTACACAGATTTTGGAAATATCTTCTCCATGGCAACATAATAATACTCAATGCTAGGTAACACATCAACAAGTTGGAAATCTCATCAAGCTTCCCAATAGTGTGATTGTTCTCTTTTATTGATAAGGTGGACTTCAATGTGTCACTTAGGCATGACTATACACTTTATACTCTCTAGGAGTTTTATTCACATGCTTATGGTTTGGAAATTTGTGTGTGACTTTGTGTGGCCACTACATGACATGTGTCAAATAGTGAGACATCAATTTTTCACATGTCACTCTAGTAGAGGTTAGTTTCAATGAAGATCTTTAATACACTCAACAAAAGGCTAGGTGAAGTCACAAGATCACCTCATCTCTCTTGAAAAGAGATCAACATTGGAACGTGTTAGCTCGCTCTCACGACTATCATTGGATATCACATTTTTTAGATAAATCAGTGATGGTTATAGTTACTCTTCTTTAAATCGACCTATGGTATGAAAGTAGAGATATTTATATACTAAACAAATATTTAACCATCCCACAAAATAAAATTTTGATTTAAAAAGTAGTAGTAATCTAATCCAATTCATAATCTTTATATCTAATAATCTTATAAGTTGAAGCCCTAGATCTAAGTTTTATAATGGTTTGTGCTAAATCTACCTTAATTGGTTAAAGGTTCTAATTTTATGAGTTCCAAACAACTAAATTGATGTGGTAGCTACCTTGAGTATTATGACATTATTTATTATCATTTCATTTATAAATGAATCCAATACCTAACTAATTGGTTAGCTAATTTGTAGATTGGTACTTAGGGATTCATATAAACTATTTTTATATTATTTATATTTTATAAAATAACAAAAGGGTTAGGGTTTAGAAGAAGGAAAACAAGATGTTATCTTTTGTATTAAGGTTAATTTTTAACTTTATCGGGGTAGTGGAATTAATGTATACTAACTCCACTTGATCAATATTCTACCTAATTAGTGACACAAAGTAGTGCAAAATTTAAGAATATTTCCAAATGGAAAAAAGTGCATAATGTCATTGTATTCCACATGCAAATTTTACACCTCATCTCTCGCAGTCTCTTAATGTAGAATACTTTTCATTAAAAATGCCCTAGATTCCATCTTTCACATAGAAATTTCAAAATTGGAACATTACAACATTACACAACTTGGAAAACTTGTAACTATGGGATATAAATTGGCTACCTTCATAATCTAATTTTGTTACTTTCTAGTTCTATCAAGTTTCCAAACCTTCACTCTTAAAGTCATCTAGTTTTACAACCCATGAAGAATTGTAGTAGATTTCTAGATAACATTGTGTGTAGATTACATTTACAATGTTATTGATGCTCTTGTAAATACCAAATTTGGGTGCTCAAAATCAAACTTTCACAATCACCAAGCTTTAAAAATCCAAGGGCCCAAAATTTGAATTTACATAATTTTGAATTTTTTGTTAAAACTTAGTGGTCATATTGGCCCATTTTGATATTGCAACTAAGCACATATTTTCACTTTTTTTCCCAAAAAAAAAGAGAATATAACCAAAATTACATACAACAAATAAAAATATAGATACTGTTAAGAAATGTAGATCTGAAGATAATGTATAAACTAATATGTAGTAGAATGCAATTTCCTTGGTGATTGATTGATTCTACAAAAATATATTTGTATTTATATATAGAATCTATAATGAATAGTTGTGACTATTCATTATAGAGAGATGTGGCTGTTGATACTAAATGAAGTGATTGTTCATTATACATATCATTTATTAATAACTAATATATATATATATATATATATATATATGAGTTCATTCCAATATATATTTATCAGAGAAATATATATATACATACATATATATAATATATGCATAGTTAAACACGAACGAACAATATGTTAACACTCCCTCTTGAGAGAGAGTTTAATAGATTTGTAGAATTTTCATATCATGATATATGGCCCAATCCAAACATTCT
>MU226618.1:547126-583039 GCA_018584345.1 Thuja plicata
TACACACACACACACACACACACACACACACACACACACACACACACATATATATATATAATATATGCATAGTTAAACACGAACGAACAATATGTTAACATATACATGTGCTTGGATGTGCATAATTTTGTTGTTCATGTTGTTTTAATTCACCATCCTCTTGAGGCCCTATGCCATTTTGATGTTGAAAATATGTTTGCATGCCATCAATTGTCATTTTCACAATATTGTAGCTAGGAGTTTGAGAATATTGTAAGTGTAATTTCTTGGAGAAAAGTGTTTTCATAATTTTATTTGGAACATTCTTCAAACATCTCTTGAATAGATATAAATTCCATTCCATCCTCATAAATCTATTTATGGTTGAATCACTCAAGTTCTTTTATAGAAAATTGACAAAATCATGAATGATTGGCTTGGAAAATTTCTTGCATAGAAAAATGGTGAGTTCCTTTAACAAACCTTTCACTAAAGGGACCTTATTATCATTCTCTAATAATGTATGGAATTACCTCAATGAAAGTTTGAATTAATTATTTGATTATAACTATTATATTCATAATGTTCATGAATTTCTTCGTACATTCATGCAAGATTCTCATACTCCACTTTGTATCCTTCAACCATTCTAAATGCATCTCTAAATTTTTATTATTGATGATTCAATTTTTACTAGTTATGATAATGTCGTGTTAGTTGTCTTTTATAAATAGCATAGGTTATCATCAAGGGTGATTAGTTTTTCATCAATTTTATATTCAAATTTAGTCATAGCATTTAGTGTGTCTCTTATCTCATGATAAGGCTTCTGTCCTAATAATCTTTTCATGTGATGCTATGAGTGTGTCCCTCCAAACTTGGATGGATTCTACTCCTCCCGTGTCATTACCTTTTTGAAAAAATATATTTCAAGTATTGTTAGGAGTATTGGAGTAGGTTAATTGGAGTCTATAGGGCCAAAAAGATATTCAACATAGGTTTCCAACTCTCTCACTTGTGCCTTAAGTTCTTTAGTTTTTTTCATCTTTGTCCAGACACACAATGGTAAAATCTAAGTTTGTAGTGGCTATCTCAATGATTATAATTCCCTAGGAACCCATAATGATAATAACTAGAATTCTTTTTCTTTTATATTAATGAGTGGTTAGCCCATTCTATCAATTTATCTTTTTTATGATTGTTCACAACCATACTAGCATGCTCAAAATTTTAGAAATCTCTTCTTGATTCCCATGAGATGGGGAAGAGGGAGGAGACTCAAAAGGAGGAATTGGCATTGGTTTGTACCAATAATTTTTTAAGGAAGAAGAGGATCATGAGGGGTTTTTTAATTTGTGTAGGGGTACTTTGTAGAGAGGGAGGCTCCTCCAGTACCTATGATTATATATCATGGTAAATTACTTCCCTCAATCTCTTTATTATTTTGCATATTTTCCTAGTCAATAGGAATATTTGGTTATTTTTTTGGCCAACATGGGAGGGTCTTTCCAGAGATTCTTATTGATACACCTCTTAATATTGAAGTTCCTATTATTAATTAAGATTTGGGAGGTTTTATTATGATGAAATTACACATGAGGTAGGAGAGGAGATAGTTATTTTTGGAAAAATGAGAATTGTAGTGAAAATAGGAATAGTCTACTCCTTCACTCTTCAAACACCTAACCTTGAGTTTCATTGTTATTAAGGGTTCCAAGCCCAAGCCTACAATTTTTTGTCATGGGTGGATTCATAATGGTCTTTCTTCTTCTTGAAGGATCTGTTGACATACATTTTGTGTTGGAATAATATGCATATATGTGTTGCCATTGATGTTTTGTCATTGATGTCAACAAATTTCTTTGTTTGAGACATTGTTCCTGTGATGTTCAGTGAGTTGTTTGGTTCAATATGTAATACTCACCCCTTAGTTTTCTTCTGAGTTGTGGTTTCCGAATTCTTTTAGGCCTTTTCATGTATGTGTTGGTTATTTCAGTTGGTTTTGAGGATACTCATGTATTACTTTTCATTATATTATTGATCATTTGCTTAGTTGTGTTATATCTTCTATTTACATGTGATTTATGGCTATTTTAGGATGGTTATGTATATGCTATGATGTCATTTTGATTATGGTTTCTAACAATACTGACCCTATATCTGTATGCACAAGGATCATTGGTATGTTTTACATTACTGTTTAGTGTGTTTGGTATGGTATGGGACAGAGTCGTAGTTACTTTCTTTGGCAAGATCCACACGATAAAGTGGTCTCAACCATTGTCTGTTAAATTATATGTATGCATATGCTCATCTTTGTGATGATAGGTTTGCAGGTACCATACAACGTCTTCCCTGAATTGGTAGGAGTGAGCGTGCCCTATCACAATGTCTCAATGGTAAGAGAGGAGAGATAATATTCAGGCCTAAATCCCTAGCATAAACCCTTATTTTGTCCTCAAAATGGACAATAATATGACTGAGTATCCTATCTGAATCCGCCAAGTGACGTAGATTCGTGAGCCTTTATGTGTGTGTTTGTGTTTGTATTTTAGTTGTTTTTTCTGTTTAGATGGTTTTCAGTTGGATTTATGATGTTTTTGTCTTTTGTGTTTGAATGATTAATTATGGTAAATATTGATGTTAATAATTGCACCTTTGCTAAGGTTAAAATACTAATATATTAAATATATGGCTATTTAATAATTAAATATTTATTAAATGCCTATATTTAATTAATTGATTTAATTATTAAGTCTTAATTTAATAATTGAGATTTAATAAATATTAAATTCAAAAATTGTAATTAATTGTGCAAATTAAATTATTAAATAATACTTTAAGTTGCATGATTAATTGATTTAATTTAATTAAAATATTATCATGTTTTTTGATTTGACTATGATTTTTGTTTTTGTACTTGAGTTGTGCATTGTTTTAAGTGAAATTGAAATTAAAGTTTTTTTTTAAATTTTAAATTAATAATTAATATTCCATTAGGGTTTCACTTTTTGTAAACCTAATTACCTGGTTTTCTTTATCTCTGAATTAAAAGTCATTTGGAGGTTGTTCAATCAGGTGGAAGGAGAATTCAGGTGGTTAGAGATGTAGTGCCCACCCATAATTTAATTTTTAATGTTGATGCCATAATATTTTGGTTATTTTCATGGTGATTATGTATATTTATGATGATTTTACTGACCCCATACTTGCATGTGTATGGTTGGCGTATATGTTTTATATTGTTGTGTGGTGTGTCTATCTTACATTTTTGTATGATGTGTTTGATGTGGCAGAGGATGGAGATGTAGTTACTTGCATTGTGAGATCCACACTATTGACCGATCCTTATCATTGTCTATTCTATATATTATGTACATGCTCGGCTTTGTGATGCATGTTTGCAGGTACCGGGCATCGACTCCCCTAAATTTCCAGGATGAGTGTGCCATATCACATTATCTCAATGGTAAGAGAGGGGAGATAACAGTTGTTGGAAATATATTGAGGCTAGGTGACTAAGAGGGGGGTGAATCAGGAACCAATAAAACTTAATTTCTTTTATCCTTTATTAGGTTGTGTAATCTAATTGCATGCATGAAACAGAAAAGTAATAAACATCCACAACACTTGACACAATATTTGGTTACCCAGAAACCTTCCAAATAGAAAGTAAAATTAGGGTGAGGATGGTACCCACAAGATTTAGTATTGCAGTATAAATTTAGCCTATTAAATCTTACAATTGACCACTTTTGATGGCCTGCCCTGTTAGGAGCAATAAGGACTATTAGGTCCACCTTGTGAAATAATTTGTACAATACAATTACGTATGCAACTCTATTAGGAGATTTGATAAGGACTGTTAAGTCCACCTGGTTAAAGGATTTTGTTGATACACCTGTTAGGATGAGCCAGTGGATGATCTGCTATGCAAATCTGAGTTGTTGAATGAGATCCTTTCATGAGATAATACTAATCACCTGAATGTGATAGATGAATCTCTGTTGTTCCTTTACACTTTTGTAGCTTTCTAATCAATCTTCCACTTCATATTCGCATATCCATACTCTGCTTTTTCTACTACACTTACACACATTTTGAATAAATAAAGTATCTTACATATATATCTTATCCAAAAAAATAACTTCAAAAGTTGACTTCCATAATATAAATTAATATCCAACAATAACAACTAAGTCGGCTCAATACTGATACTCGGGTCCAATAATCCACGTGGGTAATATATTGACACTCGGGAAATATGCTGACACTCGAGCGACATAGTAAACTGTCACTCTCTGGCGCTCAGGCTACACTGGGTACTCGAGTCACATTGATCACTCAGAGCTGGTATGAAACTCGGGTAATACTGGTGACTCAGGTGATATTGATTGCCACTATCTGCTCGGTCGACACTATAACTGCTCGGGTTACGTTACAACTACTCGGGTTGCACTTCAAGCTGCTGGCTCGGTCAACACTATAATGACTAAGTGTTTTGGCACTAATTGACAACAAGTCTTTCCATAAGGTCAACAATCTCCCCCATTGGAATTAGTGGCCAAAAACACTTATCATACCAAAAACTGATCAAACTGCTGAGTCAAAACTCCCCCTTACCATGTGCTTGGGTACTTGCTCGAGTTTTGACAACTGCTTTGTAGCTCTGTTACAACTGACTCTATTTTTTATTTTTCAAAACTATTTTGATTATGTGCTATGTATATCTTCCTCTACTCTGTACATGTATTTCCTCATATATATATATATATATATATATATATATATATATATATATCCTATCTTTTCTCCTTATTTATATACATATATTTCCTATCTTTCCCCCTTGTTTTTGACGCAAATGCCAAAAAGCATAACTACAAGGTAATACCAAAATATGATAGGAAATCACAATGTACCTTCAAAATGTGAGACAAAGTGTTGTCCCAATTATCTTGCAACACCTTCAGGATGTGCAACTCAATCTGAATCTCTGCTGACAACTCCATCATAAGATCTGCAACTGAAAAGTTGTTTTCATGTATGAGTGTCTTTGCATGAGAAATATGTTTCTACATGACATCCATGTGTGGAAGGAGTTGGCTTTGTATAGCTGTAAGGGATTCCCTTGTTCTTTCTTCTTCCCTTAGTAACTCTACCTACAGATCAGTCAGATACTTGATCTTAATGAAATGTGTTGAACTTGAACTAGGATTGAGTGCCAACTAGTTTGCACTTTCCTTCAAATAAGTGTCAATCTTTGTCATCTTAGTCTTTATTTCCATGGTAAAGTTGGAAGTTTCACTCAAATTTACAAATAATGATACACCATTGTTCACTCTGGATTCTAGAGAGCTAATGAGAGTGGTTAGCTTTACTTGATCTATTGCAATTTTACCTGCAACATTCTCTAGAACCTTATTCTCAAATTTCCTTTCTGCATTCTACAGTAATTTCTCCTGACCATTAAGATCCGTGTTGAACTTGTGAACTATGTCAACAATTTGGTCCATAATAGAGTCATTCTCATTGACTTCAATTTCTAGAGAATCAAGGAATACACCTTTGATATCTTCCAGTCCTCTATTCCTTCTCTTTTCAGCTCAAAGATTCTGTTGTCTTGCTTTTTTCTTCCACAACTCACCAAGTATATCCATTTTCTCGGTTGTCAGGTTAGGAAGATCCCAATTAGGAATCAAAATGTCTTCTTCAAGATGAATTTAATCAGTGATTGTTTCTTTACCCTTGACCTTGGGATGAGATGAAGGAATGATTTCTTTGTCTTTCCCAACATCATCCTTATCCTTTCCAACCTCAGTGTTCTCCTTAGTATTCAGTTGGAATAGGTCATTGACATTCTTTGCACCAACTATAAAACCTATATCAACTGTAGAGACATTCACAGTATCCTTTTGTGACTCAGTTTGGATTGGCCCAATAGTAGGTAGAGCATGATGCTCAGTTCCTACTTGACTTGATGTAGATTCTATAGTCTTTTCCTTGCTTGGAGATATGATTTTCTGAATAGGTGATTGGGGAAGGGATGCCATCACTTCTACTACAATCTGTTCACCATTAGATTCTTCAATGGTCTGAAGCTCAAGTAACTCTTCCTCTTTATCCTACACAAGAGGGTCTGTACTCTATTTTTCTATCTTATCTTCTTCCTTGAATTCAAAAATTGTCTTCCATATCTTTGTTGTGGCCTGCACAACATCTTCTATTTTCTTGTTTAAGATTTGAAAAGTCCTAAACCTTGGAGTGTGATTACTCTCATACTGATTCATAGCATCTTTTGCCTCTTTATTAGTTATAGTAGGCATGACTTT
The DNA here is from genome assembly GCA_018584345.1 of Thuja plicata. Lineage (NCBI taxonomy): Eukaryota > Viridiplantae > Streptophyta > Pinopsida > Cupressales > Cupressaceae > Thuja > Thuja plicata. The sequence continues at coordinate 553,438 of MU226618.1, forward strand.
CTTCAAGGTTTCCATTATGATGTCCTTTTCAATTTTTACTGCATTGTGCCAGTGAATTGTGATTTCCTTGAGAAGGTCTTCAGTCATATGGCTTTTCAATTTAGATGGATCATAATTCCATCTTGTCATTTTCTCTACTAATGCATCCTCAATCATCTTCTGCTCATCTTTAGTTCTGGTAGAATAATTCAATGTTTTGATAGATCCCATACCACGGCCTCCTTTCAAATATTTAATCCTATTCTCAAAGGTAGGTGGTGGGTTCTTGAATATGACTGTATCTTCTTCTTCATCATCTTTCCTTAGGCAATTTTAGTTTTCTTCTAGATCTAGTGAAAGAAGGGGTAGAGGCCTTAGGTGTTTTCTTGGGGGCTAGCCTCTTCTTCTTAGGAGGCTCTTCTTCTACCTCTTCTTCTTCTTTCTCAGGTTCATCATCTTCTATCTTATGTCATCTCCTTTTGTTTCAGTGATTGAAGGAGGAGAGTCAGAATACTTGCCATATTTCTTTCCAATCTTCTCAATTCTCATCCTTCCTCTCTTCAGGATTTTTGGAATTTCAATCTCCAAAGATATTCTTCCCTTTACTTCTTCATAGGTACCAAAGTATGGTGCTTTAGGATCAACATTCTCATTTACAAGAGCTTCAATGATGTCTTTTGTCTCATCTATGTTAACCTCATATGAAATATTTTTCACCCATGCAACCCTAGGCTTGACTGCTTGAATGTTTATTTTGTCACAGTCAACTAGGAAACAAACATCATCTTTACAGTATTCTACCAATTGTTTAGGAATTCTGAACCTATTCTGCATCTTTTGTCTGAAATTCTCAAAGTATGCATCCATGATGCTCTCAAAATTATCTCCTAATTCTGCTATGAATTCATTTATCTAATAAACTATGGGTCTATCCTTTTTCCATACAATTGTGCCTTTAGAAGGGAAAAAATTCTGAACATAAAAGAATATGCATACCAAGAGTGAACCAAACTTACACGAATTCATCTTGGATGCCCGGATGCTCTCCATGTTTTTGCTCAATTAGATGAGCTGCAACTCAGCAAGGTCGAATGAAAGATTGTTCTTGACCACTTTGTATGCCAAGTCCACAGCCTCACATGGTACACTGTTTGGTCAGCTTGAACTATATATCTTGTGTGCAATCACATGAATACCAAACTTCAATTCCATATCTGTGACTCCATTCAATTTCATGCCTCTTTCATCCCACTCGATAAGAGTCTTCTTGGATAGGTCATCCCAGGGTAGGGTTTTTGTTGCCTTGGATTTGTCGAGCATTGGGTACCCTATCACATTGTGTACCATTGTCTTGGTCATCTTCATTGGTTTCTCCAACCAGAGATGCATGTCATGAACACGACTCAGAACAAATCTAATCTATTTTATCTGGAAGTTCTGTGGCATATGAAAAATTTGGGTTAAACCCTTAACTTCAAGGTGCTTTTGTTTCAGCTTTAGATTTCCATCTACACAGAGTTTCTCATATGCTTGATTCATCTCCATTGTGCCTAGTTGTTGAATGGTGCAATGATAGAAATCTCAGATGCCGTTGATCAACAATACCTTCAGAGGAATTTGGGAATGGGCTCCCATTTGACCCATCTCTTCTACAATCACAGGATAAAGTTTAAACTTTGGCAGTTCACAGACAGAATTCCCTACCAACATATCAGATCCCTTCTTAACCTTACTGGTGGATGAAGATGCCATAACGCTCAGAGGATTGATAAAACTTCACTGTAACTAAGGATTTCAAACAAATTCACTTTGCAATCACTGTAAGCTCTTAATCACTTTGTAAACTATAAACAATAACCCTTCACCATTCATGAGAAATTTCATCATAGATTTGCATTAAATTCTTTGTACTTGGTAGTTGTGACAACTCGGGTAGTTCTCCCAGACTTGCTCGGAAGCTCAGCGAAAACTAACCTTTACATCTTCAAAGTCATACAACCCGACTTAACTTGGTAAAGCTTGAGTAACTGAGATCTTGACTCGGTTAGAACTATAATGTGTTCTAGTGCATCAATATGCAGATTTGGACTTGCTAGCATATTTGGAACTGATGTATGATGGCTTGTATGCATAGTTCCAGTTGTCTCCTTGCATATTTATTCAAGGATGGTGGATCCACCCAACTCACTATTTTGGGTGCCATTTGATCCTTCATTGTTTTGGTTTAAATTCTCAGGAGACTTCCTTATCCACTACTGACTCATCTGTGTTATTATTTCAGAAACTTTTTCTTCCCTTTCTCAAAACTAGTATCCACTTTTTCTCTATTCATGCAATTCTTGCTTAGATGACTGAGTTGTTTACACACATAACATCTCTTAGTAGGATTCCTTTTTATGAGATGAGTCTTTGCACATTTTGCACCAATGTGCCCATACTCACCACAATGACAATATATGTTCCATGTGTTGTAATCCCAACCAAAAATTACTTTGGCTAGTTGCTCAGCAGGGTTCCATTTCTTAGTTCTGCACTCAGAAGACTTGTGACCTTGTTTGTTACAATTGAAACATTTTCCTTCAAACTTAGGTTTCTCAGTGCATTCACTTGCCCTATGTCCATGTTTTTTGCACTGTAGAATTTACCATTAAACTTTGACTTTCCATTGCTCCAACACTTATTTGACATATGCCCTAACTTACCACAATGATTGGAAGTAGGTTTGTTGTTCTTTTGAGCTCCTTGCTGTGAGGATTCACCTTGTTCAGTATAACCTAATCCAGTCTGTCCATTATGTATGAATTGACTCTGCTCTGTGAATTGATCCATGCTCACCTGTGAATTCATTATGCTCTCATTGGTTTTCTTTTCAGTGTTGAGATCATTCTACAGTCTTTCATTTTCAGTCCTTAGATTGATAACTTCTTAATTTGAACTATTGAGTTGATTTATCATATCTTCTTGCTGAAGTGACAAATGATGGATTTCTTTTTCTTTTTCCTCTAATATTGTACTTAAAAATATTTTATCTTCTTGTGCCATTTATCTGTCATTTTCTGCTTGGTTCTTTTGTTCCATGACTTCACATATTATGACTGAATGAATTTCCTATTCTCTCTTCAACTTTCTGACTTCTTCATGTAAATTGAGATTCTTTGCAAGTAGGTCTTCAATGAATGCATCAACTTATTGAACTTATTTCTTTGCATAAGTCTTCAAAATATTTCTTATATATAGTTTTTATCATTCATTTGCATTGCTAAATCTTTTCTTCTTTTCAGGGAATGAGAGAGTCGCTCCTTGAGTTTTCTGATTTGATCCATGGCCACTTGTAGATCTAGCTTTTCATTTTCAATGGCTTTCTCCAGTCTATATATTTCCATTGCCTCTGATATTTTCTCAAGCTGTTAAACTTCTAACAAGAGAACCTTTAGCTCTGATACCAATTGTTAGAAATATATTGAGGTTAGGTGACTGAGAGGGGGGGTGAATCAGGAACCAAAAAAACTTATTTTCTTTTATCCTTTATTATATTGTCTGATCTAATTGCATGCATGAAACAAAAAATTAATAAACATCCACAACACTTGACACAATATTTGGTTACCCAGAAACCTTCCAAATAGAAAGTAAAACTAGGGTGGTACCCACAAGATTTAGTACTGTAGCATAAATTTAGCATGTTAAAGCTTACAATTGACAACTTCTGATGGCTTGCCCTGTTAGGAGTAATAAGGACTGTTAGGTCCACCATGTGAAAGAATTTTTACAATAAAATTAAGTATGCAACTCTGTTAGGATATTTGATATGGATTGTTAAGTCCACCCAGTTAAAGGATTTTGCTGAGACACCTATTAGGATGAACCAATGGATGATCTGCTATGCAAATATGATTTGATAAATGAGATCCTTTGAGATAATAATGATCACCTAAATGTGATAGATGATTCTCTGATGTTCCTTTACACTAATGTAGCCTTCTAATCAATCTGCCACTTCATATTCGCATATCCATACTCTATTTTTGCTACTACACTTACATTTTGAGTAAATAAAGTATCTTACATATATATCTTATCCAAACAAATAACTTCATAAGTCAGCTTCCATAATATAAATTAATATCCAACAATAACAACTAAGTCGGCCCAATACTGATACTCGGGTCCAATAATCCACTCGGGTGATATACTGATACTCGAGCAATATGCTGACACTCGGGCGACATAGTAAATTGCCAATCTCTGGCACTCGGGCTACACTGGGTACTCATGTCACATTGATCACTCGGAGTTGGTATGCAACTCAGGTAATACTGGTGACTCGGGTGATACTGATTGCCACTATCTGCTCGGTTGACACTTTAACTACTCGGGTTACACTACAATTGCTCGGTTGCACTTCAAGTTGTTGGCTCAGTCAACACTATAATGACTAAGTGTTTTGGCACTAATTGACAACAAGTCTTACCATAAGGTCAACAAACAGTTAGGCCTAAATCCTAGCGTAATCCCTCATTTGTCCTGAAATAGTGGACAAGTATCTGGTTGACTACCTTCTTCAAATTCGTCAAGGTGACGTAAATTATGAACCTTTATTTGAGCATGCTTATGTTGTTGCATCTTTTCTGCATTTTGATTTGGTCAGGTTTCAGTATGCATGCATGAAGGTGAATGTGGTATTTTGTCGTGATGTAAGTAAAAGAGTAATTAAAGGTTAATTATAAAGTTTAAATAATTGAACCTTCTAAGAACAATAAAATATTAAACATATAGATATTTAAAAATAGAGATTAATTAAATACATATATTTATTAAGAGGATTTAATTAAAAGTCTAATGATAAAGTTTGAAGATTTAATTAAATATTGTCTAAATGGAAATTAAAGACATATTTAATATAAATAAATTATTAATATGCTACAAATATTATTCCTAATTGAAAATAACAATATGCAATGTAATTGCATTTAAATAGTAATAATAAATTGAGTTTAAATTCTAATTAAAAATTGAGTTTTGTGGAGTATTAATTATTTAATTTTGTTTTGTTTTTTTAAAAAGAGAAGAAAAGAAAGAAAGGATATTTATTTACTTAAATATATATGTATATATATTACTTAATTTGGGAAAATGAAATAAATATATAAATAATATTTATTTATTTAATATTAAAAGAAGAAAGAGAAAGGAAATTATGTATATCTTTCTTTTAAAAATAAATAAATAAGTAAATTGATTTTATAAAAAAAATAAGAAGAAAAATAAAGAAAACAATTATTTTATCTTTTTTTAGGGTTAAGTTTTTTAGGAAGTTGTCCTAGAAACCCTAGTTGAATATTTTTTATTTTATTAAAGTTTTTTGGCCATTTTGAAAGGGAGGATAGAGATTTTTTAGAACAGAAGTTTGAGGAGACAGGATTACAGGTTTTGCATCGAGATTTTGAAGTTAAAGAATATATTTTTAAAGGTAGGGAGTGAAGTTTGCTTTTTGGTTCTTCTTCTTCTTCTTCTTCTTCTTCTTCTTCTTCTTCTTCTTCTTCTTCTTGTTTTTAGCAAGTCTACCTGACATTTTTCAGGTAGAAGTTTCTGTGTCCTTTTGTAGTTTCTGTTGGAAAGATTGTTTTCTCTGTGCTTGCTTACTTGTGATTTGATTTTGAGTTAAGGTTCTTTTGATTTCTAAAAATATTATACATATGACTAGGGTGTTCTTTTGAGTTATGTTTATGACATGTCTGGTATTCTATGAGAATTTGTATGTAAACCCTAGGAGAGAATGATTTAAAAAGGATACATTTGTGTTGTATATCCATTAAGTTTTTACCAAACTGTACAAATTTAGTTGCATAAATTTAAATTGTATGGAGGAATCATTTATTATGAACTATGTGTATTATAGATACCTGCATGTAAGGATATGGATTTGAAAACATACATTTTTGGATTAGGGTTGTGAAGAGTCAGGGTAGGGAATAATTTTCATTTTAGATGTCACCTTAAAAATATAAAGACACTTTAAGATACCCATTTTTGTTTTATTTAACATATAAAAAAATCAAATAGGGTTCCTTTGTACGGAAATGGTCAAATATTGGTTGTTATAGTGAAATTAAGCCTATTTGAGCTTGATTTTTCAATCGGAGTCCAATGAACATTCAGCCATAACTTTTTCTAATTATATAATTAGGAAAATCACTTTGGTGTGATTTTTAATAATACTGTTATGAATTTTTTCTCTGATTTTTATGACGATCCAATGGTTCAAAACAAAGTTATGATCTTTTTACCAAACTAGTAACCTTCATTCCTGAACAGGGTTGTTAGAGAGATTTACTTTTTACACCATTTAAATGACCTTATCTTGACACAAGGCAGGGTTGATAATGGGGCCAAGGGTTCTCCCAACTACCAAACTAGCTTGCCCACACAATGCGGAAGCAACAACAACACAGTGAGAGAAGAAACAACAGAGATCCTTTTCATTAATTGATCAAACTCATTACATGTCAGGCTGTAAGGCATTCCCGGTTTGGGCCATGTATTCAAAGAATTACAATTTTATCTTCATACATGCAAGGTCATAGACCTTCTTTTAGATAATCTGATATCAAATCCTCTTCTAAAACTGCTACTCCTCCCTTAAACTAAGAACATAGAAACAAATATATACAAGAGTCCACCAAGAGAGGTCGGCACTCAGATCCATAAGTGAGACCCAGATTTAGGTCCACATAGATCCCAATGAGATAACCCAAATCAATTAAGCCACATAAATTAACTAAAGAAGTTGGCCACCAAATCCAACTCCAAAATAAATAAATCAGGCAAAGGATGACTGAGCAACAGAGTGACTTGGGAAAAGAACACCCTAAGCAACAGGAAAACAAACCTGAGCGCTAGAAGAGAAACCTGAGCAACAGGAAAATGAACAAGCATGCCCGAGTGACAAAACCTGAGCAACAAAAATAAGCATGCTCGAACGACAAAACCCAAGCAAAAGAAACAAGCATGCTCGAGTGACAGACCAGAGCAACAAAGTATTTCCCGAGCAGCCTCCAAACAAACTAAAGAACAAAACAAACATCTTTTTGGTTGAGCAGGATTGCCAAGGACCCAAGATTCTCCTGCATCATATCTTTAGGACCGAAATAGTGAAAAATATGTGAAATTAAATTATCTTTCCATCGATATAAGTTGTAGGTCCATATAATTTCATATGAGATTATACCATTCAAATTACTGACTGATGTGCATAGAGGAAATACACAAAAACTCACTGTTTTAAAGTTAAAATTGTTAATAAGTCTTACTAATTAATTTGACAATTATTAAATAATTAATGACTGATATAATCAATTTATAATATAATTTTAAAGATCATACAGATTCACTAAAACACCATATATGTTCCATATGTGTACTCTATGTTATTAACTAAGTCATTTATGACTTAAGAATATTTTAATAAATATAATGATATTATATAAATGGAGTTAATTAATATGTCAAATACATGCATGTCTTCTCTCAAGTGATCTTGGTGTTGTTAAGTGTCATTGTGGGTAGGTTGTTACCCTAGGTGAGTTTTGTCTTCGGACTTGTACTATATTATGATTTTATGTCTTTTTTCTCTTTGGGTTTTATATTGTGGAAGTTCATAACATATTTATGTCACGATTGGTTCATGTGTTTTCTTGGGTACATATGTTATAGATATCATGTGTTCCTCGGGTCCTTTATCTTTATGTTATTTGACCATAAGAGGTGACAACCAATATTGTGTTGAGTTGTGATTAGTTCACTTGGTCACCTTGTTTCTTCTACTATGATTGTTCAATGTTTTGAGTGATATTTTTTATTATGACTTACTCCATGTTGGAGAGATGTTTTTGATGCTATTTCGGATCATTATTTTGGTGATATGAGATTTAGAGAATTTGGTAATTGTTTATTGAGATATCCATTATGGGATGGATGACTTATTGAGATGTCCATTATGGGATGGACAATCTGGATCCTTTTATAGGATGTATTATTCTTTGTTATGCTCCAACATTTTCATTGATGACTTTTATGATTTAATGCTTTACAAGAAGTATTTTATAGTTTTAGCTTTATATTCTTTTGGCCTTGTGGTTGGGAGCATTAGGGTAGGTTATCTAGGAGCATAGAGGGGAAGTGACTTGCAATGGGGGCCAGGGCCCTAAGAGGATACTAGGGTAATTCATTTTAAGTGACCTAATAAGTGATAACTTAATGAAATTAATTGAGAGAAATTATTAATAAGATAAATATGTGCCTTTCTCATTCCTTGAGTGCTAGTGCAAGCCAAGGATGGGAGTGGGAGAAGATGCTTGATCGAGGTCTTACATGGTTAGAATCCTTGTTTATATGAAAGGATTACTAATCCACATAGAGTCACTTGGGGGCCAGGGTCCAGAGGGGCTACTAGGGTAACTCAAGAGTGGACCTATGTGATGACACTTCCCTATATGTGTTCTAGGTTCCTACGTGAGTTTTTGGTACACTTGATTTGGTCTTTTAATCTTTTATGCTTTAAACCTTGGTATCCTCTTGTCACCTTTTTATCCAGTGTACCTTTGCATTAATTTTGCTTGTTGGTTATTTCCCGTGTGTGTGGGCCTGTTGTTATCTCCTCAGCACGGTGGGAGTGGACCTTTGGTTCCACGAGGTCAGGTGGTAGTTATTCTTATTACCATTGAGATCCGACATTCATGAATTTATGCTAGGATGATCCTTGTTGCAATTGTGCCTTCTTGTTCTTCATTGTTGGAGACTTTATCTTATCTTTCTTATGTTGTATACTTGTATAATTATATCAGTTGTGACATTCTTGGATATTTTACTATACTTTATATTTGGTTTTATCACATACCCTGTGACTTGTGCAGTGGATATTGGTTCATTATGTATACCTTATGGCATAAGTTGTGTCTAGGTTTCATTTATGTGATGTACTTGTTATTCTTTTGTATTATGGAGATTTTTTATCGTTCATTGTATTTAATAGATTAGTTATCTTATGTAATTCTACATCATGGAACCCTCAGTATTTGTAATCTGTAAATGAGTTGCATTTATGAGTATGTATTGCCTTATGTTATATTGCTTCCACATTGTAATTCTTTATCAATTGTTAACTCTTTAAAAAAATCATTATGTAAATGTTAGTATCATGTTTAAGGTTAACTTCTCCTGGGTTCCTTGGTTGGGCGTTACAAGAGATTTATTGAAAGCTTAGGAATATTTTGGACTCGTGGTTGCTTTGGATTTAAATTGGATCTTCTCATCAATTACTAAGGTAGGATCTTGATCTTGTTAATTCCAGCCTTCTAGATCCCTATCTTCTATGCATCTGGATTGTTGGGATCCTATGTCTGAATCTTCCTTGTTTGATAATATATGTTTATATTGCTTAAAATTTGAAGAATAGGTTATTGGATCATTTAGGTGGTTTTTCCTTCATAATTGTATGTCAGATCTGTGTTTTGGGCTTAAGGGTTTCATTAGAATATCTGGTTGTAAAATGGGCATTGGGGTTTCATTTGATATGATTTAGTTTTCAAAACTACCATTAGGGTTTTAGATTTGTGATGATGTTTTCCTTTGACAGAAATTATGGCATTATCGCTAAATTAGATAATAGGCCCAGATCTGTGAATCCCTTACCTTGAAAAGAAGAAAAACACCTTTCCTAGGATTCTGGTCCAAAAACCCAAATCTACTTCTGCATGAAATTAAAACAAGTGGGGATTAAATTTTATAACAAGAGATTAAATTAATATTTTAATATTTTTTCATCTTAAAATCTCCATTAAAGAAAAAAGAATGTTCATAGGAAAAATCCTTTATCATTTCCCTTCAGACTTAATTGTTTCTTTTAGCTAAAAAAAACTTTATATATATATAAACCTTCCTTTTAGTTTTATTTATTTAAAAAAAAATGTTGCTAGAAAATGTATAGTCTAGTTTATTTTATTTTAACCAGAAACAAAAATAAAATAAATAAATAAATAGATAAATTCATTCAATTAGATTTTATTCTACCTATAATTGCCTAATTAATGGGAGGTATTTTTTAATTTAAAAAAATAGAAAGATATAACTCATCTTGTTGGAGGTCAAATCACTTTGACCTTGAAATCTCCATCTTTGTTTTTATATATTACCATTTTCCCTATTCTCGGGAATCTCACCAATTGCTTTAAAAAAATAGTAATAATAAAATAAATTTTATTTAGAAATAAATAAATAATTTTTCCCTACATAAGCCTTCCTTCACCCACGCACCGTGGCTCCCACCATGCGCTTCCCTTTACTTTGTTGGGTAAGTAATTAAAAATGAGACTTTTCTTTTTGTCAAGGACATGCCACTATTTATGGCGCTATTTTCTAGGAAGGAAATCTATTTATTTTTCTTAGGAATTGCATTTATTTTTATTATGATGATGCTTTATGATGAAATGCATGTGATGTGATTCTATTATACAGACTCTTGGATGTATGATCTTTAATTTCCTATGATACTGACAAATGTATGCAAGAGGTTTATATGATGAATGCATATCTATATGATGATATTTAGTGGATGCATTTGATTATTGATCACTATGTATGCACATGCTTTCTTTTTTTCTTTTTTTTTTATGCAAATAAATGAATGCAATCTACTATGCACAAAATATCTGATATATTCTGATGTTGTACTAATGATATGTATCCCTGACATACTGATATTTATAGACATTTATGTTGATCACCTTCTTTTGTCAGACTTACGACCATTCATTTGTACTCAAATATTGAGATCTATATATGAGATGCACCCTTATGATTCTATATGATGTGTAGATTTAATTTTTATATGTATGGTTTTATATGATGATGCTTTATGATGAAATGCATGTGATGTGATTCTATTATGCAGACTCTTAGATGTATGATCTTTACTTTCCTATGATACTGAAAAATGTATGTAGGAGTTTTATACAATGAATGCATATCTATATGATGATATTTAGTGGATGCATTTGATTATTGATCACTATGTATGCACATGCTTTCTTTTCTTTTTATTTTTATGCAAATAAATTAATGCAATCTACTATGCACAAAATATCTGAGTAAATGCAGGTGTTAGTTAGAAGAAATTTAGTGGGAAGTTATCTCTGGAATCGATTGATATTTTAGACTGATAGATAGGATGGTGAACCCAAGTCGCTGTCATGTTTTCTAATTTTTTTCATCATTGTACCTTATTATGAAAAATGAAGAGAATCCAATGCACCTAGATATTGACCATCTGGATACCGCTATGATCTTTGATAACCAGATGGAGTAGAGAAATTGAAAAGAAAGAGAACCAAATGCACCCAGATATTGACCATCTGGATACCGCTATGATCTCTAAATAACTAGGAGTGGATAAACTAAAAAGAAAGATAACCAAATGCACCGATATATTGATAATCTAGATACCGCTATGATCTCTGATTTTGAAAAGAAAGAGAACCAAATGCACCCATATATTGACCATCTAGATACCGCTATGATCTCTGATTTTGAAAAGAAAGAGAACCAAAAAATGCACCCAGATATTGACCAGCTGGATACCACTATGATCTCTCAATAATCTGAAATAAAAAAATCAAGATAGAAAATCCAATGCACCCAGATATAGGCCATCTGGATACCGCTATGATTTTATTAGTAGCAAAAAGAAGATAATAGATTAGGATTGTCCAATTCTTTTCCAGGGTTAAGCTCAAATCGTGGAACTATGTGGCTGCCAGATATGTCACAGCGCCTACCACATTTATCCTGAATCCTCATTGCCCCAGAATCAAATTGAAACATTCCACAAACAACAATCAAAGAAAACAAGATCATGTTTAATCGTAGGTACTCTCATCACTCGGTGGTATCCTTTAGTAGCATAATAACATAATCAAAAAAGATAAACTGACAACAGACTGACACGACTGACCTAGTCAACAGTTTAATGTTCCTTTATTTGCTTGATTTTTTTATGCTTGATTGTGTCTAGCTTTAGGAATGGATGACTCATATAATACTAATCGGTCTGGTTTTTTGAGTATATCCATCATTGTATAAGACAATTGATATTTTGATTGGTTTGATTGATAACATATTGGATTGTTGATAAAGCTGAGTCATATGAGTCCATTCCTGATTTGCAAAGCTCGTGGTTTTTACGTTTGATTGATAGTTTGATCATCTTTTGCTTGTTGATAAAAAAGTTGGTTTTATTGCTTGAGATCTTGCAATATGATTTTTTATGTTGATTGATTGTTTTACTGGATATTTTTCTCTTTTTAGGATTTTCTGATGACTTTTAAAATAGTTTTAGGGATTTTTTCTAAGACTTTTAGAATTGCCCCTAGTCTGTTGACCAGTACAAACCATGGATAAGTGTGATGCTCAAAGGGGATTGTGCTTCTAAAAATAAGATTGGGTACTCAGTCTTTCATGCAGAAAAACACAAGCTTTGATCTTTTGGAGTTTCATTGATGGCGAAGTGGGATTTGAACACTTGGAACCTGTTTACCAGGTTTTCACCAAGGTACCTGCTCAATAGTGCCTATTTTTGAAGTTTTCACTAAGAGAGAGATTGCGTTTCTCTTTTTTTTTTTTTAAAAGGTGGCAGTGCCACTTGATATATTATTATTATTATAAAATTGGTTCAAAGAGCTCCTAGAGAAAAGAACCAAAAAGAAAAACTATGATCATTGCTCAAATACAAAAGAGAATTTAGAAATTATAAGTATCCCAGCTAGTCGAGGCTAGTTACATTTAGAGAGAGAATAACCCCTACTACAAGAGCCTAATTATAACTATTACATAGGCCCATAGGAATTAAAAAAATCCCATAGGAAAAAAATCCCCAAACTCCTAATCTCCCTAAATCTATTAAGATATTAAGCCCTTAGGCATTACAAAATCTTATGTGTAGAATACCCCTGAGCCATGTTTGAGATATATACACATCGTAAACCATGAACCACAAGATTATACCAAAACTATCTAGTGCTCTGAGAGAAATGTATCCCATCAAGAATCCAGCATGGAAACAAGCCTACAGTAGTAAAAAAAAAATAGCAGAACAAAAAACCATGCAAAAACATTATAAAACTTTAGCCTTCCATACAGAAAAGAGAAGTGTCACCACCCGAACCGAGACACCACCTGAACTGATATTCAAGTTGAGGTCTGGGATGGGTTGAGAATTCAATGGAGTGACATGTGAGGCAGAAACAAAAGGCCAAAAATATGGGAAGGGATTTGGATCAAGAAGGTCGAGGAGGGAAAACACAACTTGATGCACACCAGTCACACATTCCTTGGTGAGAGAACCATTAAATTGTTGCAAGATCATTTTGACTGGCCTAAAGGTCTATTGCTCTAAATATTTTTTAATTATTTTGAGGACCATGTAAGCCCCATGTTGATTGAGGGCTGAGTGGTGGTGAAAGAGACCACCGATAAGACCCGCACCACCCCACAAATCATACTTTTGCAGTACCCTACCAATCTTATTCTCACCAAGCAGCTCTGGTTTTACATAGCGTGAGGCTATCATACCCAAATGAAAAGGGGATTGTAGAAGGTCATAGGCATTTGACAAAAAAATGGACAAAATTTGAGAAGGATAGATTATGCGCTTTCCAAAAGGGAATAATATATCATGACCGATAATTCTCTTAATACCCCGTCGGATGTGAGGTCGTTCGCAGAAGAAAATTGTTGCCAACATATCATCCTTAATGCAACCAACAAATGGTTGCTCCCACTCTTCCACTTCAAGAAATATTCTATAATTTCACAGATAATAATCCACCTGTAGATCAGAGAAAGATGAACATATATCCACCTGAGTACTAATACCCACAACAGGACTGTGACATCCAGCCATTATAAGGAAACCCATAAGCACAACCTAACTAAAAACATAAGGAGGTAGTGATAGAAACTACTCACAAAATGACCAATAAAATAGAAAGGTAAGAAAGCATAAAAATGGGATTCAAAAATAGAGTGCCGAGGAGGAATAAAGCAGTATCCAAAATTGAACACAAAATTGGAGAATATAAGGACAAAACATGATGCCATATATAAATGTGCAATTAAGCACAAGATATGAGATCCCATCAAAATCTAAAATTACAGTTCGGGAGTAAATGATCAATTCATAAGAAATGGATGGAACTCGCCACATGTCTATCTGAAAATTCCAACTCAGATCACACATGATGGGAAGCCACCAGAGCCGTCAAATCACAATCTACGAAGCTAGGAGGACAGAGACCTCAAACGAACCCAAGCATCCGAGATGATGCAATACAGAGGGATGAAAAGCTAACGGCCAATATCACACAGAAACATAATAAAATGTGACACCAATATCACAATGAATAATAATAAAATGTGACACCAATTTGCGTATGTCATGTTTTTGAGGTACAAGTCTAATCATAGGCCAATTCAGTTTAGCCATGCGAGATATGATTGGTAGGAATTATAAAAAATAACTTGTCATAACATCATATGAAAATCATTCAACAACTTACATATGAAATTACAAGGAAGTATTGATCTAACCACAACCCCATATCACAAAGAATTCGGCTTGTTGAGATTAGGGAAATATCTGAACATCAAAACCTACACAAACCAATATAACCCACCTTGACATAATTCATCATGAATAATTGAGATCAGGGAAGGAAAATTATCAAGAGAACAATCTGAAGAAGAGGTGTCTAGATGGACTTTGTCACCTCCCAAATTTTCTAAGCAGTCCGCAAGAGCATTACCTTCTCTGAAGGTATGCGAGATTGTGAACTTATGTAGAGAATCAATGAAAAAATAGATCTATTGCAAAATGTATTTAAGCTTCCAATTGTCAATGCACTTTTTAACACATGCATTAATGATAACAAAGGAATCACCTTCAATATGAAGGTATAAAATTGATAATTTTTTAGCTAACACTAGTCCTTGTAGGAGTGCAATTGCCTCTGCCATGTTATCTGTATTATCAGGGATGGGGGAAGCCTTCAAAGACAACACTTTCCCTAGATGGTTTCTTAAGAAAATTCCAACTCCTACAACACCAGGATTACCATGAGAGGAACTGTCGAAGTTTAATTTGATGAAGGGGGATTGTGGAGGCTGCCATTTGATTAAAGACCTATCAAAGGGAACTTTCCCAATATGAGGTTAAATAGGGGAAGAAGGGAGAGACAAAGATTTCCAAGATTGTAAGATCTGACTATCCCAAGAAGAGAAAATGACATTTGAGTTGAAATGGGAAGTGACAATATTATTAACCTATTCTGATATATGCCTCTCAATGGAAGAAAGGACTAAGGATAGATCAGAAGTTGTTTTTCGAAAGATTATTTTATTTCTCTCCCACCAAATTAACCAGATGATAGTGGATGGGATAATAATCCATAAACATGTTGTACACCTCTCTAAATTGTGATTCATGATTCCCAAGATTTCCAAAGGCGGGGGTTAGTAGCAAAGGTTAACAATGATATAAATATAATACACAAAGCTACCAATAACGAATAACTTGAAATGTAGCCAATAAAATGCACAAGAAAAGAAAGGAAAACAAATGAATGCAAACCCCAAAGTACTTGAAGCTTCTATTGTCTCTCTCTACTCCTTTTGAAATTTTGTTTTTGATGCTCAGTATTGGTGTGGGCAGCGTCTATGACTTGAGAAGTGTCAAGAATTTGCTAATTGAAATGGGTGTGTGATCGCAAGATGACTTGAATGCTAGAACCAATCTGACATAGTGATGGCACATGAGAGCTTGAAATCCTGGATCCTTCAAATGGTTATGAAGGGTTTATTATATAGGATTTGAGGATGAAATGAAAGGTTGAGATAAATCCCAGAGATAGGGAGATGAACGATTGAGATTAAAAGGAACTGGAGAAGCCATCAGTAAACTCCACCTCTTCAATTGGTAAAGAGGAGGTAGACTTTGGTTGACTGAAGAGCTAATTGTGAGTTACCTTTTTGAACTGAAGAGGTGGGTGGAGTTACCCATGTGGACTGAAGAGATGGGTGGAGTAACCCATGTGATTTGATTGGAGTTATCTCTTTGAAGATAAATGAATATTTAATTCATTTATTTAATTAAAGTTTTCAACATGTGAGATAATTGAATTCTTTTTTATTTAGAATTGCTTTATTGAATGAAATTAATTTAATTTAATTAAAATTAATTTAATTGGAAGAATTTAATTTGTAAGTTTAAATCTTTCAATTTAAACTATAGGAAATTCAATTTAATTAATTAATTAATGGTATTTAATCAATTAAGGTTAATTAATTAAATAAAATTAATTATTTAATTAATTTTGGGAATTTGATTAGATGGTTTGGGGAATGAATGTGGAGGAAAATATATGATTAATTAACGATTAGAAAACCATTAATTAATAGATGAAAATTAATGTTTTAAATGTAAATTCGCAAGCCTGTCCATTTTAGGGTGTCTACATTTGCCCCTCTTTGTTACAATGTGATTCATCACATTGTGTCAAAGAATTTTCAGATTTGATCCTGCCCCAGCTTGCCCCAGTGACAGCAGGTGGACTATATGCCCCCTCAACAAATTAAGCATAGAAAATTCATTAGATGAGCATTAATTTGTTGAAAATGTGAATCACTATATGATGATGATGAATGCATTCCTATTTTATTTATGTTGTTATTGATGATGGATGCATTGATTATATGATCTACTATGCTCATGTTTTAGATTTTCCTTATGCAATAAATGAATGCAATCTACTATGCACAAAATATATGAGTAATGCATGTGTTAGTTAGAAGGAAGTTAGTTTAGAATGTCATCTCTGGGATTGATCTAATAGACATGAAATGATAGAAATGATTTTTGCTTTTTTGATAGATATGAATTGATAGAAAGGATGAGTGTCCCAAGTCGTTGCCCTTGTTTCCAATATTTGTCATCATTGCATCTTTTTTTTTAAAATTCTGTAGAGCATCTAATGCATCCAGATCACATACCACCTGGACACCGCCACAACCTCTTGATAAGAAAAGGAGTAGAGAGATTGAAATAGAAAGAGAACTTAGTGCACCCAAATATTGACCATCTGGGTTCAACCGTGTTCCCTGTTTGAAAAGAAAGAGAGCCAAAATCACCCAGATATTGACCATCTGGATACTGCTTTGTCCTATGAATAAATTGAAAAAAGGAAACCAAGATAGAACTCCTATGCATCCAAAGTCCATATGGATAACACCGCGAGCTCTTGATTTTGTAAAGGAAAGCCAAAGCAAACAAGATAGAACTCCTACGCCCCTAGAGTCCATCTGGATAGCATCGCGAGCTCTTGATTGCAAAATAAAAGAAAAGACCATAAAAACCAAGATAGAACTCCAACATATCAGAGTCCATCTGAATACACCACGAGCTCTTGATTCTATAAACTAAACAAGAAAATAAAAGAGAAGGAATGTCCCATTCTTTCCCAGGGTTAAGCTCAGATCGTGGAACCGTGCGGCTGCCAAATAAGTGAGTTCCTACCGCTTTATCCTAAATCATCATGGCCCTTAAATCGAAGTGAACATTCAATAGACAACAATCAAAGAAAATAGGTCATGATCTATCATAGCTACTCTCCTCACATGGTGGATCCTGGAGTAGCATAAGAACATAACTGTGAAATATAGACTGACATCTAACCGACTGACTGACCTAGTCAACATTTTTGGATGGTACCTTGATTCAATTGGATTCTCTTAATTGGCACAACTCTTTTGATAGGCTTGATTGGCTTGATTTCTTGAGTGTGTCTAGTTTCAGTAATGGATGACTCATATAAGACTGACCTGTCTGGTTTGAGCGTATCCATCACTGTGTAAGATGATTGATATGATTGATTGATTGACTGTGATCATTTTGGCAGCTGATCAAGCTATGTCAAATGGGCCCAATGTTGATTCACAAAGCTCATGATTGTGACAATTGATAGATGGGCTTGGTCGCCAGTTTGCTTGCTGATAGATTTGATAGATTGATAAAGTTGTGTCATATGGGCCCAATGTTGGTTCACAAAGCTCATGATTGTTACACTGATTGACTGGGTGTGATCGCCCTTTGCTCTCTTGAAAACCGAGTTGGCTTTATTGCTTGGGATTTTGCAATTTTTTGAATTTTTTTGATGAAGATTGTTTTTCTCAGGATTTTTTATCTTTTTAGGATTTTGATGTGTTTTCTGATTTTTTTTTGGGATTTTTTTGGATTTTTGTAGAATATTTAGAATTGCCCCCTAGTCTGGTGGACCAGTACTAACCATGGATATGGTTGGTGCTTAGAGAGGTTTGTGCTTCTGGATATAGCTTAGGTAGTCAGTCTTGTATTTGAAGTGTGCTCAAGCTTTTGATCTTGGAGTTCATTGATGGTGAAGCTAGATTTGAACACTTGGCGCCTATTTGCCAGGTTTTCACCAAGGTACCTACTCAATAGCGCCTATTTGTCAGGTTTTCACTGAGAGAGTGATTTTGTTTCTCTTTACTTTTTACTTTTTTTTTATTTTTTTTGTTTGTCACCAAGGCGCTTGATTGCCAGGTTTTCACCAAGGTAGCATTTTGTATTTTTTATTTTTTTGGTATTTTTTGGATATGTAGATAAGTGACTTAACCGTTGAGACCTCAAGTGTAGAACCTCTTAAGGTGCATTTTCTTTATGTATCTGAGGAGCTGATCTCCTTCTGGTGTCACCAATATGAATGCCCCACTCTAGGTAGAGTTGACAATGACAAATGGTCCTAGCCAGTTAGGCTCAAACTTTTTGGGTTTGACTCACTCTGCTTGGTTCTTTTGATTTTCCATGAGGAAAAGGTCTCCTACCTCAAATTTTTGTGGCTTCACCTTCTTGTGATAGTTTCTTCTAAGGCAATTTTGATAGCCTTGTAAGTGGTTGAAGGCATGTTGTCTTCTTTCATCTAGTAACTCCAGTTCACTGAGCCTTGCTACTCTGTAGTCTTCATCTATAATCAGGTTCTTTAGTGATATCCTAAGGGATGGGATTTCCACTTTGAGTGGTAGGACCACCTCTAATCCATAGACTAGGGAGAAAGGAGTGGCTCCTATAGGTGTTATCACACTAGTTCTATATTCCCATAATGCCAGACTAAGTTGTAAATGCTAGTCTCGCCCTGATTCATTCACTATTTTCTTCAATATTTTCAAAATTGTTTTGTTTTTAGCTTCGGCTTGGCCATTCCCTTGAGGATAATAAAATGAAGAGAACCTTTGTCTGATATGGAACTGTTCACATAGCTCTTCGAAATCTTATTTTTGGAAAGGTGTACCGTGATCTATCAGGATGGTTTGAGGGATCCCGTATCGACAAATGATGTGGTTAAGTATGAACATTGATATTTTCTTTCCAGTTATGTAAGTGAGGGGAATTGCTTCCACCCACTTGGTGAAGTAATATGTTGCTGCTATGATGTATTTGTGTCCATTTTCTATAGAAGGTGTAATTTTTCCCACTAGGTCAAATCCCCACATTTAAAATGGCAATGGTGATGTGATGGGATTTAGTTCTTGGGTTGGTACATGGATGAGGTCTCCATGAATCTGACATTGCCTACACCTTTGTACATGTTTGTGTGCATCTATCTCTATTGTGGGCCAATAGTATCCCATGCAAATGATTTTCTTAGCTAAACTATTGCCACCTCCGTAAGTTCCAAAAATTCCTTCTTATACCTCATACAGAGCTCTCTGGGATTCTATGGAAGTGAGACATCATAGTAGCGTTTCATCTAGACTTAATCTATATAAATTAGTTGAGAGAGTGGTATACCTAGAGGCTTGGTGGATGAGGGTCTTTCTCTGGTTTCTAGACAAGTTGGGAGGTAAGACACTATTTTGGAGGTAGTTGTACACATCTTGGTACCATGGGTTTTTAGGACCAAAAAGGATGCATGTTGATTCTGTGATGGATGCTTAATGTGATGGCACCATGAGTTTCTCTACAAGAAACTGGAATCTTGTTTCATTGCCTGGCATACCAATCAGTGATGCTACGGTAGCCATTGCTCCTGCAACTTTGTTCTAAGCTCATGGGAGTTGCTCAAAGAAGATGTAATGGAACTTGGTGCGCAATCTTTCCATCTGTGCTCTATATGGTATTAGCTTCTCATGTTTTGTCATATAATCATTGTTGACTTGGCTAATGACCAACTGTGAATCTCCGTAGACCTTAATGTTCTTGATTCTCCATTGAATTGCTATCTTTAAACCCATGACCAGTGCTTCATATTTTTCTATGTTGTTTGTGTAGGGGAAGTTGATTCTGAAATATTTTGGAGTTGTATCATTATCTGGAGTGGTAAGCACTATTCCTGCCCCCACACCATGGTTCGTGCACGATCCATCAAAGTATAGTTGTCATACCTCGATCACTAGTTGTATTGTCATAATGGATTCATATGGAAATTTGAAAATGATAGGTTGATGATCCTGTAGAGGTGACTCTGCTATTTGGTCCGCAATCACTTGCCCTTTGATGGCTTTTCTATCTACATACTCAATGTCAAACTCACTTAAAATCATTACCCACTTTGCAAGTTGTCTGGTGAGCATTGCTTTGCTTAGGAGTTATTTTAAGGGATCAATATGTGTGATCAACTTTGTTTGGTGACTCAACATATAATGTCTCAGCTTTTGGGAAGTGAAGATGACTACCAGGCATGATTTTTTGATTGGTGTATAGTTGAGCTCATATCCGACCAAGGTTCTACTAAGATAGTAGACGGCTCTCTCCTTCCCCGTGTCATAATGTTGTGCCAAGAGTACGCCTAATGCTAATTTTGTTGCTGAGATATACATGAGCAATGGTCTTCCTTGAACTGGTGGCACCAGTATAGGAGACTTGAGTAGATATTTTTTGAATGTTTGGAACACTTGTTTGCATTGCTCTATCCATATGAATTTTATGTCTTTGTGTAGTAGATGTTGAAATAGGTGGAATTTTTATTCTATCTAAGCTATGAAATGCCTGATTGATTGGAGCCTTCCTTGTAACCCTCTCAGTTGCCTTAGGTTCGATGGTGGAGGCATGTCCAATATTGATTTGACCTTCTCTGGGTCCACTTCAATGCCTCTATGTGATACTATGAATCCTAGTAGCTTCCCTGTTGTGACCCCAAATGCACATTTCTTTGGGTTTAAATGGACTTTGTATTCCTGCATTCTGTCAAATATTGGTCCCAATACTTTTAGATGATCCTCATGAAGCATTGACTTGGCTAGTATGTCGTCCACATAGTCTTCCATTATTTTTTGGATGAGATCATGAAAGATAGTTGTCATAGCCCTTTGATATGTTTTTCCAACATTCTTGAGACCAAACGACATGAAGTTCCAATAGTAAGTTCCCCAAGGACATGTGAAAGTTGTTTTATTTTTGTCTTCAAGCATGATCCTTATCTGATTATACCCTGAAAAGCCATCCATGAGTGATAGCATTTGATGTCCAGTGGTTAGATCCACTATCATGTCAATGTTAGGTAAAGGAAAATCATCCTTGGGACAAGCTATGTTGAGATCTCTGAAGTCTGTGCAAATCCATAGCTGACCACTGTGCTTTGTAACTAGTACCAAGTTAGATATCTAGTCTACATATGGGATTGGTCTTATGAACTTGGCATCCAAGAGCTTTTTCAATTCTGCCTTGACTAGCAATGCAACATGGGGATGCATCTTCCTTAGCTTCTGCTTGACAGGTTTGGCATTGGGTAGCAACAAGAGATGATGTAGCACAAGTTCTAGATCTAATCCTAGCATATCTGAGTAAGACCATGTGAAGTTGATCATCCTTTCCTTGAAGAAACTGATGAACTATTTTCTCTCATCTGGGGTGAGTGATTTTTCCAAGTATATGTTCTTTGGGTTCTTGTCATCTCCCAAATTGATTTTCTCTATTTCTTCTGGTAGTAATGTTGATTTCTCCTCTGTCAAGGGGAGGAGTTCCTTCTTTCCATCTTCTAGCACCTCAGTGAGGTTTTCACTAGAAGATACGTCTCTTTTTATATTTTTATCATTTTTTGTGTCAGTAAGTGCCTTTCAGTTTTCACTTACTGACGATATTTTTTATTTTTTGATTTGTTTTGTTGACTAGAAAGAGGGGCTTCCTCCCCGAAGTATGCTGATCTATTGAGTTCAAAGGAGAAGCCTTCTTTGTGGGCTCCTGATGGCATTCCCTCTCTAATTCCCATGAATTTTGCAATAGCCTCATCATTATTGAAGACATCCATATTAGGTGGTCCTTTTTTATCCCATTCTATTAGCTTTGGGTGTACAAGACATAGACTCTCATGTTGGTTTGACTCTATGTGGTTGAAAGGGACAACGGATATGGTTCCTACAAAACTAGAATGTGATGTGGAGGAATCACCTGAGGAATGGTAAATGACATGTTTATTTATGCAAGGTTGGTCATTAGTGGATAGTTGGTCAAATAAGACTTCCAGGTTTATGATAGTGTCTGACCGAGGGGAATAATTTGGGATCGATGGTTTAGAGTCGTGAAGGGATCTCCACTCGTACTCATGGGAGTCAGTTTCGATAGAATACTTTTTAGATGTATCACTTCTTTTGTTATCGTTGATCTCTATGTTGAGGTTTATTCGGGTTTGAGTGGTTCCCTCTTCGGTGGGAAACAATTGTGCTAGTATGTTTCTTATTAAGACATGTTCTGAGTTGTGCCCCCGGTGCATCTCTGCTATTTGTTCCTGATCAACTAGGATGTCTTGGATTATAGGGTTGGTTCTTTTTTGCCCAAAGCCTAACCCTCTCTTGTTTCTCTGGGTTGGCTGGAGATAAAATTCTATTAATCCTTGTTGCCTTGCTCCCAAACCAGTCATACCATCATACCCGAATCTTTGTAACATTGTATAACCATTTCCATAATTTGACAAGGGTAGGGGTTGTCAAAATGTCTCTTATGGATCTCGGTACAACCACGTACTATTATCTTGTTCAAATGGATTTTCTTCTGCAATGTCTCCGCATCTGACAAAGGTTGTGGGCAGACATGTGAATAGAACAGGCTATAGAGTTTCTGTTATAATAATAGGTTGTGGCATGCCACAAATTCTTGGGCTCTGAGGCATGCGCATGATGGTGAAAGAATCCTCATATCTGTATTCACCACAACCCTTGTCGGTAATGGATATTTTCCCCACTTTTCATGTGACATCCTTAGCATTTGAATTTGAAGAGGAGGGGATGCTTGCATCTTGGTTTAGGGGTATCTAGTTGTCAGTGCTGATTTGGACCACATTACAATATTGGAAAGGTTGGGGATCTCCCTCTATGATTATTTCTTCTCCCTAGTGTGGGAATTTGATGCATTGATGGTATGTTGAGGGTATGGCTTGCATTTCATGTATCCATGGTCTCCCTAGCAATATGTTGTATCCCAACTCAAGATCTAGGTTTTGGAAGGGAGTGTTTTTGACCACTGAACCAATACGGACAAGTAGAATGATAATACCTTTAGAGGATCTTTCCTCTTCGTTGTAAGCTTTGATATTTATCCTCCTCATGACATCAATGCTTGATTCTGAATAGCCCATTTTATTGATTAAATTTAGAGTATAGATGTTTAACCCAACTCCACCATCAACAAGGACTCTATGGATAGCGCTTTTGTGGACCTGTACAAGCAAGTGCAAAGGATCATTATGCAAGGGTTTATGCAGCTGCACATCACGGTCTGTGAATGTGGCATGTTTTTTAGTAGCTATATGGTTAACCATCATTTGGAAGCTCTTAGGTGTTATGTCCCTTAGGACAGCTGCATTTTGAAGGGCTTGGTCAAGTGCCAGTTTATGCTACGGAGATATGCGTAATAGGTCAAACATGGAGATATGGGCAGGTGTGCTCTTTAGTTGATCCACTATGCTTGGCTGTGGATCTGATTTTGCATTAGGATTGGCAGATATAGAAGATGAGGATGGTACTCCCTGTAAGACAACTATGGTGTGATGTGTGGTTACAACACATTTGTTACCTTAGTCTTTGATAGTGATTGTAGCAACATGGCTATCCAAAGGATTGAGGCAATTGATAACATTATCACTGTTGGCATATGTATAGCTGACCTGTTTGGATGATTCACCAGACCCAGATGCTTTTCCCTTGTTGTGATTATGAAAGTTATCATTGAAGATAGTGTGATCAGTTGTTCCTTTGGCTCGGGTATTTTTTACATCGATGACCCCTATGTCAATCAGATCTTAGATAGCGTGTTTCAATCGGTAACAGTTAGACATTTTATGTCCTTTCACCTGATGAAACTCACAGAAGTCTTTGTCATTATACCACCTTGGTTTTTTGGCATCTTGTTCGAATTACCTAATTTCTAAGAGAGTGATAGTGTTGGATTGTATCAGCTTACGTAAATTTGATTCTATCAGCTCTCCTAATGGTGTGAAATCTCGTTGTTGGAATTGAAACCGCAGTTTGTGTTGAGTATGTTGTTGATTGTTTGACACAGTGGCCACTTGGATAGGGGGAGGTTGGTTTTGAGTGTATGATTTTTGAGTGTGCCCTATGGGTTGTTGGTTGGCCACAGGTGTGCCTTGCAGTGAAACCTTGGGTTTTGTGTAGTTGATTATCTTCACATCAATGACACCATTGTTGGTGACATTTTTGTTTTTGTTCTGCCACTTAGCTTTATCCGTTGCATTTTTGTTTATATTTGTTTGTGTTGGATCTGTAAGGATTTATCATTTGACTAAGTTCTTCTCACAATGAAGTCCTCATTCGATGAGTTGTGTGAAGTTTGGAGCTAACTGCAATTCTGTTGTGAATGACATATCTGGGATCAGATTGTCAACAAACATGACTATTAGGTCTTGTTCGGGTACATCATACATTATTCAGTTTGCAGCATTCCTCCATCTCTGTAAGAATTTCACAAAACACTCTCCATCCTTTTGTTTGATATCACAAATGTCCTTGTTACTTACCTTGCCCTCGATGTTATGATGGAAGTGAGCGATGAAATTTTCAGCCAGCTCACCCCAAGACTGAATGCCATGAGGTAAATGTGAGAACCATTCCATTGTTGGTCTGACTAAGCTTTGTGGGAACAGTCACATTAAATATGTCTCATCATGGGTGACTTCGACGCAATTAGCAAAAAAATCTTGGATATGTTCAATAGGGTTGGTATTGCCCCTATATTTGTCGAATTTCAGTACCAAGAAGTGGGTGTGAAATGGAGACATGTGAAGAGAGTAGTCAAAGGGGTATGGCTATAAATCCTCTGTGGTGTAGGATTTAATTTTCCCCTAATTTTTCATATCCATCATTTGGGTTTGAAGGGTTTGCATTTGTTGCATCAACATGTCCATTTGATACTGAGGCTGATGTGTGACAATGTTCCTCTGTGTTGTAGTGGGTATGAGGTTTCGCCTCTATGCCCCTTGAGTAGGAACATAAGATTTCATCATGGGGACTTGATATTGATTTCCCACCACATGGTTTTGAAATGGGGGTACATGAGTAGCCCATGGTGGGTTTTGATGTGTTTGTTGTTGGGATTGGGAATGTTGTTGTTGTTGAAACTATGGTTGATACTGCTGGGGTTGATATTGTTGTTGCAGAGGTTGGGGTTGAAGTTGGGGTTGTTGTTTCTAGGGTTGGAATCATGGTAACTGAAGCTGGGGTTGATGTTACTGAGGTTGGAATTGTGGCAACTGAAGCTGGGGTTGGAATTGTGGCAATTGAAGCTGGGGTTGTTATTGTGGAGGTTGGATTGATGTCAGAATGGGAAAAGGTGTAGGATTGGGTGGGAATTGACTGTAAGTCATACCTGTAGAGATGGATCCCTACGGGCATGAGGTGTTGATCCCAAGACTAGTATGAATTGACTGTAGTAGCGGCATAGTTTCAGAATAGTTGGTATTTGGTGGGATGAAAGGCATAGAATGAGAGCTAGATTGTCCCGACCATGTGACCGAAGGTAGGAGCATACTAGTGACCATGGGTGCACTTAGTTGCGAGCCTATCATGCTTTGAGTGGAAGATGTGCTGGCTTGGTTTGTGCAATTGGTTTGATTGGATACTATTTGTGCCAATGTGGATGTTACCAATGGTGGGAATATTTGAGACACAATAGGTAGTATCTGAGAGGACTGAGTAGTGTTTTGACCTGCAAGAGGTTTTTTGGGCCATATGGTCGATACACTGAATTCAACAGGGAGTTTGACTCCCTTCTTTATCAACATGGCTAAGTAACGTTCAGGATTCCTCTCTACAATAGTGTCAACTACTTGTGAGGAATAAGCATCTTGCTCAACATCTTCAATCTCCTCTTCTATGACATTTTGGAAAAAAGTTGACCCACAGGGTTATTCAATGAATAGAGAAGAATTGGTATTTATGAAAGGATCGTTCTCTTGCACTATTTCCCACGCAGGGAATCTGTTGACATATGACTCATCAGGTTGTGTTCTAGCCTTTGACCTTGTGTAAGGCCCTTCATGAGGTGTTCAAGACATAGTGTGGTCTAGATTTTGTAGCTAAAACAAGTGATATAAAGCAAACAAAAAAGGATAACCTTTCTAAGGAAGCTTGAGTTATGTTTTGGACAAGGGTAATTCTAAGGATATATTTTGATGTATCTTGATCTCAAAGTTGTGATGATGTAAAAAGATAGGATTTTTCGACCTTTTCCTGGGACAAAGTCACTTGATACAAATAATGATGATGTTTGATATGATGAGATCAAGATATTTCAAGTCTGAGCTTTCGATCTAACAATGTTTTAGACAATAATCGTGCTTTTCAAAGAATGGATGATCTTTAATGTTTAGAGATTCACACAATGTTCTTCACATTTTTCTGGGATAGACACTGGTCTTCAACACAAAATGAAGAGTTCTTTCAATATTTTTTAGGTCAAAATAGGAATAAAGTATCTTTGGTCAATTGCGGTACAACTTCACTGATTGCAATAAAGTAAATGGTCAATTTTGGCACAATATCACCGATTGCAATAATAAACAGGTCGATTGCAGCAATAAACAAGTTAACTGAGGTAGACTTTCATCAATTGCAGCAAAATGTGGGCAATTACGGTAAAATGGGAACAGTCTCAAAAAGACTAGAGGATGAGTATCACTGTCTGACAATTTTGATATTTTGGAACAAGGCTTCTGTTTTGCAAGATAGTTGATGTTGACAACCCTAGACTTTAACACTTTTGACTCATTTTGACAGTTGGATGTTTGTTTTGCGTTTTCAAAAATTGATCAAAGAACAAGCATAACAGACACTGTGTTTTGAAGAATGAAGACTGACAAAGTGTATGTTCTACAAATTTTTCAAGTTGCAAGGTTATCACAAGGTCTTAACAATGAACAGTCAGATTAATCTAGGTCAATGGATTCACAATACAATGTTATAGGCCCAATGCTTGAATGTTTGTTAGCTCACACAACCATTGTCACACTACTAGGACACGAAGGTCCACGACATAGGCGCCCGTGTTTTTTCTGTTGCCAGGTATTGTTGTCGTGGAGTGAAGATCTCTTTCACTACACAAATACCATGGGACACATATGTTGGGAATCTTGGGGGAAATTCTGCAACCCCTTGCACTATAATAAGGTATCTGTTCAGAGGTAGATCGGTTCAGACTCTAATTAACAAGGTTGTAGTAAGGGTCTGTGGTGTCTATCTAATTGGTTTGTATGGGTGTGACTCACTTAAGAGCCTAGTTGACCACACTGGCTCCTTAGGGTTATTCACCCAATCCAAACTATCATCAACACACCTCACCCGAGCTTGGCTAGATAAGATGGAACTTTGGTTTGTGCCTTGTTTATATACCGATCGGAAGGATTACCAGTTTTAGGTCGTTCTTTGAGGAAGAAGTGCATTCCCCAGATAGGCCTTTCTAAAAAGTATAAAGGTTTCTAATCTAACAGATTGTGCAAATGCACCAAAAACTCAAGACACAAGGTAAATCGATTAAGCTCCAAAATTTTGAAATGTGAACTAAGCTACACCACCATACAAGCACAAGTGTTCAATTTTAAGCCCAAAAAGTAGGTGATGATTGCTTGTTCAATTTTAATGCACCAAATCAAAAGATTCTTTGCCTTGTTCAATTTAATCCCCATGTCAATTTTAAGCCCAAATTTGAAATGTGAGATGTGAGAAGTGTGACAAACACTCTTCTTTTTAAGCCCAAATCGACAAGTGAATGAATTTTAAGTTGTATTGTTATCTTGCCTCCTTGATTTTTACCTATCAAATAAAGTGTTTAATATCTTCAGAAATGAAAGCTTTTAATCCAAAATAGTTGAATATCTGGAAACTTTGAGATTATTGAGATTGCTGAAATTAATGGTGACTTTATACTTATATGTGAATGTCTTAATTGAATCAATGTACCTCGTGTATGCTTTGCTTTGATCCTCAGCTGCGATTGCTAGAATTGCCTTTTGTTGTGATCGATAGTTGATGGTTCTCCTTCTTGCAGCTCTTAACGCTCTAGCACCTGGTATGTGTCTGATCACCTTCTTTTTCATTCATTGTCAGTCCGCCCTACATAGAAACCAAGAAAATAGACAAAAAAGTAGCTTTTGGGTCGATTGCGGCACTATGTCTTCAATTGCGGTCAATTCTAATCAATTGTGGTAGAATACTGGCAATTGCAGCAGGATGAGTTTGATTGCGGCACGAATCGGGCAATTGCAGTACAATACAGGCAATTACGGCAAAAAGTAATCAATTGCGGCAACACTACCAGAAGATAGACAAACAAAAGAGGATAGAATAATAGTGTGAAAGCCTACTATCAATTGCGGTATTAAACCAGTCAATTGTGGCACTATGGTATCAATTGTGGCACTATGGTATCAATTGTGGCAGGATAGCAGCGATTACAAAATAATCCAAATATTGAGAAAAAGATGAATTTTTAGATCTGCGACCGTACGACCGTGGTTGAATAATTATGTCTGCTACCTGTAAGAAATATTTGTACTGTTTGATTCACACCGGGTTCACCAAAATGTACGCCTCTCTCAATCATGATTCATGATTCCCAAGCTTTCGAAAGGCGGGGGTTAGTAGCAAAGGTTTACAATGATATAAATCCAATACACAAAGTTGCCAATAATGAATAACTTGAAATGTAACCAATAAAATGTACAAGCAAAGAAAGGAAAACAAATGAATGCAAACCCCAAAGTACTTGAAGCTTCTATTGTCTCTCTCTACTCCTTCTGAAACATTGTTTTTGATGCTCATTATTGGTGTGGGCAGTGTCTATGACATGAGAAGCGTAAAGAATTTTCTAATTGAAATGGGTGTGTGATCGCAAGATGGCTTGAATGCTAGAACCAATCTGACATAGTGATGGCTCACGAGAGCTTGAAATCCTGGATCCTTCAAATGGTTATGAAGGGTTTATTATATAGGAATTGAGGATGAAATGAATGGTTGAGATCAATCCCAGAGATAGGGAGATGAACGGTTGAGATTAAAAGGA
>MU226618.1:583135-621072 GCA_018584345.1 Thuja plicata
GTGGACTGGAGAGATGGGTGGAGTAACCCATGTGATCTGATTGGAGTTATCTCTTTGAAGATAAATGAATATTTAATTCATTTATTTAATTAAAGTTTTCAAGATGTGAGATAATTGAATTCTTTTTTATTTAGAATTGCTTTATTGAATGAAATTAAATTAATTTAATTGAAATTAATTTAATTGGAAGAATTTAATTTGTAAGTTTAAATCTTTCAATTTAAACTATAGGAAATTGAATTTAATTAATTAATTAATGGTAATTAATTAATTAAGGTTAATTAATTAAATAAAATTAATTATTTAATTAATTTTGGGAATTTGATTAGATAATTTGGGGAATGAATGTGGAGGAAAATATATGATTAATTAAGTATTAAAAAATCATTAATTAATAGATGAAAATTAGTGTTTTAAATGTAAATTCGCAAGCTTGTCCATTTTAGGGTGTCTACACATGCAAACAAGGAATGTGAAAACAACACCGACCAAGATTGGAAAAGTTCCCATAAAGATGGAGGCAGTGGAAAAGCCACAGACAACTTATTCATGACAAAAGCCCAACATTGGGATGCAAAGGTACAAAAGATAAACAAATGGTCCACAGATTCAACACCTTCACCACACAAGATACAATTAAATGGAGTAGCAATTTGAAATCTAGCCAATCTATCACGAGTTAGTATCCTATTTTGAAGAGTAAGCCAGGAAAAAGCCCCTGCTTTAGGCAGAACAACCTTATTCTAGTAGAAAAGGAAGGCTTGGTGAGAACTATTTTATTTTTTCATGTGTCAGATAGCACCATATCCCTCCTTAACCGAATACTTTCCATTCTTAGAAGGACACCACAATAATCTATCAGAATTTTTAGATAAAAAAACTACTCTAGTAGAAAGGATAAAATTAAATATCCTATCATGAATAGCAGATATTGGAAGGGATAAGGGATCTTTCCAAAATTCCTTATGAGAAAGAATATCCACGTGATCTACATAATCCACCAACTTGTCACCCCAAAATTGGATGAAAATGTTCATTACCTCTACAAGAGAGTTAATAGAAGACAAAGGAGGGAAGCCATTCTAGGAATGTGCCCAAAAATACACATGATCACCACAGTGAACATGTTAGGACAAAAAATTGACTACAACCTCCCTCGATGAGATCATAAAATTCCATGTAGGAGACCCTAAGGGAGGATTAGAAATGGAAAAAATTCTACTCAGATTAGGGGAATCTAAATACTTTCTTGCATAATCTTACACGAGGAAATGGGGTTTAGAGTACATGCTCCAAATCAACTTACCTCCAAAAGCTTTATTTCTAGATGCTAAGTCATGAAGCCCAGCACCCCCTTCTGATTTATCCAAGGAGAATTTCTGAAGGGAGACAAGGCAAACCTTTTTCTCACTGGTCATATTAGCTATCCAGAGAAAGGCATGAATAATCTTCTCTATGTGGGCAATAACTGATTTGGGAGCTTGGAGGACTGAAATGTAATAGTTAGGAATGGCTGAGAGAACTATTTTGATTAACAGGATCCTACCAGAAAATGACAACCAATGGGCTTTCCATGAAGAAATCCTATTCTTTAGATGAGTAATGACAGAGTCCTAGTAGGAAGGTTTGACTTGACCTAAGAAAAATGGATTCCCAAGATAAGTAGAAGGCAGGGTGTCCAAGGAGAAACCAAGGATGGACACAATTCACTATTGGATGAGGCTTGGAGTAAAAAACATATAGATTTTGGACTTAGCAAGGTTAATGACTTGTCTAGAACCAACAAACTAAAGGTTGAGAACATTTTTAATACAATTTGCCTCCTGAATGGTAGAACTACCAAATAACAAGGTATCATCAGCAAAAAGATTGTGAGAAACAGTCATACCTGTTCTAGGAATATTAACACCTTTCCAATCCAAAATAAGGATGTGCTTTTGGATAGTACAACTAAGAGCTTCCTCCATGGTAAAAAATAAGAAGGGGGATATAGGGTCCCCTTGGCGAACTCCCTAAGAAGCCGAAAAAAATCCTAAAGAGATACCATTAATTATAACAGAAAAGGAAGCCCCGGACAGACAATTTTTAATCCATTTACACCAAAGATAAGAAAAATCAAATTTCCTAAGGATTTTGAAAATAAAAGACCAGCGAACCTTATCATAAGCTTTCATCATGTCTAGATTAGCCACAAAAGAAGGAATTTGATGTGACTCTATAGAATGGAGAACTTCTAGAGAAACTATAGCACCATCAGAAGTTTCTCTACCTAGGACAAAACCACCCTATTGAGGTGAAATAATCTTAGGAATCAATAGTTTGAGCCTTAATTAAATTGCTTTGGTAATGATCTTGTAAATTAAATTACAAAGAGATATAGGCCGAAAGTTTGCAAATGTCTGGGGTGTTTTAGATTTAGGAATTAAGATGAGATTAGTAGTATTCTTCTAGTTCAAGGAGGAGGTCAAATTAGATGACATCCCAACATTTTTGATAGAAAATAATAATGAATCCATCAAGACCATAGGCTTCATCTAGCGCCATAGAGAAGACTGTAGAATGGAGCTCCTTAATACTAAAATACTTCATTAGAGAGTCATTATCAGAGTAAGAGCTAAGGGGAGGAATAGCTTGTAGAAGTATATCCATAGTAGATAAATTTTCTAATGGAGGATCGGGGGGAGCAAGGAGGTTTGTGAAAAAAGAGGCCCCTTCATCAACAATTTGTTGTTGTGAAGATAGAAGAAATCCATTTACAGCATCCTTAATGGTGAAAATAGAAGAGGAAGCTTTCTTAAATTTTGTAGAGGCGTGAAAGAATTTGGTGGTCTTGTCTCCCTCTTTCAACCAAAGTTTATGAGATTTTTGTCTCCAATACATTTCTGCTCTAGTACAGAGGATATCCCAATAGGCCTAAATTTCTTTATGTTTAATAGCAGAGGCTGCGTCTAAGCCAAAATTGACAATGTGTTTTGACACTTCAGCAAGTTCACCTTCCACCCTACTTTTCTCTTCAAAGACATTCTTGAAAACCTCTTTGTTCCAGATCTTAATCTTATTTCTAACAAATCTCATTTTTTTATGGAACTAAAACATTCGATTCCCCTTAGTGAAGGGTGTAGAAACCCACCATTGACGAAGGAGAGAAGATAAATGGGGGTGCGTGAACCACATACTTTCAAATTTAAAGGAGGATTTAGGTTTGGGGATATGAGCTGATTTTTGGAGGCACGGGGAAATAGGAAAATGATCTGAGACTGGGAAAGAGAGAATCTGAGATGATAGTGTAAAGTCAAGGAGTTTAAAGTCAAAGGAGAAAAGAAACCTATCTAATCTAACAAAGATCGGGGTAGATGATCTATGATTTGACCAAGTAAAGGAACCATTGCATGAAAGAATATCAGACAGAGCATTATTTTGGATAAAAAAATTGAATTCATCAATAACACATGGAGTCGTAGGGTTTTCACCATTTTTTTCATGAGCAGATGTAATGGCATTGAAGCCACCACCCAAAATAATTGGAAGATCCTTAAGATGATTAATTCGGTCAGTTAAGGCATCCCATAATTATAGTTTATCTTGAGGGGAAGAGGGACCATACACATTGAACAACAAAAAATGAAATCAAACCATGAAAAATTCAGCAACTACCAGTTAGAATCTGAGAGCAAAGGCCAACCTTTAACATATTTAGAATTCCATAATGTAATAAGACCCCTAGAGGTGCCAGATGACGGAACAAGGGAGGACTCATAGCAAGACCACTTAGAAAGAGTCATGTCAAAAGATGTTTGAGACAAATTTTGAATAAGAAATATATCTGCTTGAGAGGAATCAACAAAATTGTTGACCCTACTCCTTTTTTTAGGGGCATTTAAGCCCCTGACATTCCATGACAAAATATTCATACTGGAGTAGGGAGAGAACCGCGCTCCTCCTTATTCTGATAATAGGGGAAAATTTATCAAGAATTGTGGACTGAAGGCTAGCTTCAATTTCAATTTTAGTTTTTGCCGCTAGAGGCTTTCTACCTCTCTTCTTCAGAGTTTTAATCTCAGGGTCCTGCTAAAGGGGAGAGAGGGAGCTAGGGGTTTGAACAATTGAAATTTTTTGAGAGAAATCAAAGCCCTTCACACCATGTCCTGAGGACAATTCCTCAGAGGTCACATACGACATGGGAGGAGAAGTATAAGACTCTACCGCAACCTTAGCAGCCACTTCCTCATACATTTGTGAGGACACTGAGATTAAAATATTATTACACATTAATTGAAGTACATGCTCAGGCACTAGGGACCACAATTGGGATTGAGGAATCAGAGTGAAAGGTTGACTGTTAAATATAAGAGTCTGGATAATATGATATTCAAAATTTGAGGAAACAGGAGGGTGGGGAAAAATCAAAGGTCGATCAACCCAGAGAGGGGTGGGAGCGGGGAAAGTCATTACTGGAGAACGAGAGGGAAAAAGAAAAGAGGAAATAGAAGAAGGAAGATCAAAAAAACCAAAATTTTTACGAGGATAAATGTTGTTAGAAAGGGAACCTGAAGTCAGTAAGGGAGGGCTAGATGAAAAAATCAAAGAGGTAAGAGAATAAGGGATATTAAAAGAGCCAGAAGGAATGTTAAATGGAGTAGGCTCAGAATGTGAGAAATTAGGCAAGGAAAATTTCACCTTCAGGAAGGACCTAAAAAAGGAAGGAGAATAGAAGGTAATATTGCCAGTAGGACGGGGTGTAGGAAGTGAAGCCAAGTCAAAAGCAGACGAAATTGGACAAGAACCAGATAACTAAAGTGAGAAACTAGCAGAAGAAGACTGGGGTTGGAAGAAGGAACATGATCGAAAATTAGATGATAAGTTTGAACAAATCAGAGTGGACACCTTAGATGAACCTTGAGATTTATATGAATGTAACCTAATGAGGCACCCAGAGTTGCGATAAGAGAGGGATCTTGGATAATGATCGGCTGAGTCCAAGTCCTTTATTTAGAACAAATGGAAATTAGAGAAGGAATTGGCTTGGACTGATTGAGGAGAAGGAAAACCCTAATAGGAAGATGGGGATGAATAAAAGGGGAAAAATCATATTTCACAAAAATTCCTAATTTGTTAGCGAAAATTTTCACCAGCGAGGGTTCTTTGTATTTGAGAGGAAGATTAGGAAAAGATGCCCAATAAGGCATAAATAAAGGAGGGACAGAATTGACATAAAAATGCAGAACCCAAGCATAAGTAAAAATGCCAATACCTCAAGAGAACCACCCTTTTAAATTTATGAACTTCAGTCTTAGCCTGTAGCAAATCAAAAATTGCTACAAAAAAAAATGATCCTTTTTCATAGAGAAAGATCTCTTTAAGGCCCGCCCAAGAACCTTTAGCCCAAGAAAGAAGAGACTAAAAAGGGAGAAAAGAATGTAACTTACCAATAATAGCAGAAGATCTTAGGTAACCCACCGTGGGTTGAACCATATGAGAGGGCAGAGTAACCTGAGGTTCTGGAAGGGGCTATGAGCGTGCTTTAGTAAGGAAATGGCAGTCAACAAGATCCATACCCTTAGTTTGCAAAGGTTTCGTAGGAAGGAAAGGAAGCTGCTTAGAATTTTTAGAATTTGGTTTGAAGGGAGTTTGAAGGTTAGGTGCATTATTTGAGAGAGAGAAGAGTGTAGGGTTAAGGATCAGCGTGGAATTTGGCCAAGAAATAAAAGACGGAATAGGAGAAGGAGGAGCATAAGTATTTGGGTATTTGCACAAGAGACGGTTTGGAGAGAAAATAGGTGATTTGGGAGGGGTACCATCATAGATATTAAAGGGCAGGAGAGGAGTAAGAGGCCTGATCAATTTAGGATGATGCCTGAATGGAGCCTTATGCAAATGCTGCTTTTTACCAAGCGATGGCCCTAAAATGCCTTGAAAGATTGTTGCCCTAGATATCTTCGTTACCCGATGTGAAGAAGAGGAAACCAGATGTTGGAAGCTATGAAAATACTATGAAGTAGGTTGATTGCTGACAGCGCAATCTCTCCATTTTCCATTCTTAAGAACCCATTGAGGTATATGCCCTGTGGTCTTCGATCTGTCCAAGTCATCATCATCAAAAGGAATATCACCCCACTTAACCCTAGTTGCACCTTGCTGAGATAATTTTGCACCAGAGGGTTTGAAAATTGGATTTATCATTAAGGGCACCCATTTTTCTAGAAAAAACCTTGCCTTTCTCAATACCCTTTGCATGTGTATCTACCGCTGCATGCACATGTTGTTGCTGCTCCATAATACCCTTTTCCTGCATATCTGCCGCTATGTGTACATCCTACTGCTCCATCCATACAAGGAAGAGGCACCCCAATTATTGCAATTATTGATTGTGTTTCTCTTTACTTTTCTCTTTTTTTTTTTGTTGTTGTTGCCAATGCGCCTATTTGCCTAGTTTTCACCAAGGTAACTTTTTTATATTTTTTGATTTTTTTGTATTTTCTAAATATATAGATATGTGACTTTAACCTTGAGACCTTAGGTGTAGAACCTCTTGAGGTGCATGCAGTTGATGTAACCAGGGAGTTGATCTCCTTCTTGAGTCACCAATTGATATTCCCCACTGTTGAAAGATATGACGATGACATAGGGTCCTAGCCAATTAGGCTCAAACTTTCCTGGTTTAATCCTTTCTGCTTGGTTCTTTTGATTCTCCATAAGGACAAGGTCTCCTACCTCAAAGGTTTGTAGTCTGACCTTCTTGTGATAGTTTCTTCTAAGGTGATTACAATAGCCTTGTAAGTGATTTTCCTCAATGATATTCTCAGTGATGGGATCTCAAATTTGAGGGGTAGGACTGCCTCTGATCCATATAATAGTGAGAATGGAGTTTCTCTTGCGGGGGTTCTCACACTAGTTTTGTATTCCCATAGTGTGGGATTGAGTTGTAAATGCCAGTCTCGCCCTGATTCATTAACTATTTCTTTAAGATCTTTAGGATTATTTTATTTGTGGATTCAGCTTGATCATTCCCTTGGGGATAGTAGAACGAATAGAAACCTTTCTTTATCGGGAACTTATCACAAAGGTCTTCAACATATTGATTTTGAAATGGTGTACCATGATCTATTAGTATGGTTTGAGGGATTCCATATCTACAAATAATGTTGTTTAGTATGAACATAGAGATTTTCCTACCAGTGATATAGATGAGAGGAATAGATTCCACCCATTTGGTGAAGTACTTTGTTGCTAAAATGATGTACTTGTGACCATTATAAGTGGTTGGTGTAATCTTACCCACTAAGTCAAATCCCCATTTATAAAATGACCATGGTGAAGTGATGGGGTTAAGCTCTTGAGCCGGTGCATGGATGAGATCTCCATGAATCTGACATTGTCGGCATCTTTGCACATATTTGTTAGCATCTATCTCTACTATGGGCCAGTATTATCCCATTCCAATTATCTTCTTTTCCAAACTAATGCCACCTACATGGGCCCCACAAATTCCCTCATGTACCTTGTTCAAGGCTCTATGGGATTCCATGGAAGTGAGACATTGTAAAAGTGTTCCATCTAGACTTCTTCTATATAGAGTACCAACGAGAAGGGTGTACCTAGAGGCTTGGCAGATGAGGGACTTCTTTTGGTTCCTAGACAAGTCGGGTGGTAGGATACTATTTTGGAGGTAATTAGATACCTCATGGTACTAGGGGGACTCGTGACCAACAAGGATGCATATTGAATTTGTGATTGGAGCTTGATATGTCGCTATCATTAATCGCTCTACCAAAAATTGGAATCCGGTCTCGTTGCCCGACATGTCGGTCAAGGATGCTACAGTAGCCATCACATCTGCTACTTTGTTTCTAACTCTTGGTACCTGCTCGAATATAATGAAATGAAAAGAATCTCATATCTTATCCATCAGCTCTCTATATGGGATCAATTTCTCATCTTTTGTCATGTAGTCATTGTTTACTTGGATGATGACCAATTGGGAATCCCCATAGACTTTAAGTTTCTTTATCCTCCATTATATAGTTGTCTTCAATCCAATGACTAGAGCTTCATACTCAGCTATGTTGTTCATGCATGGAAAGTTGAGTCAAAAATGCTTAGGAATTACATCATTATTTGGAGTAATGAGTACTATCCATGCTCCTAGACCATGGTTTATGTATGACCCAACTAAGAATTATTGCCAAACCTCTATTGTGGGTTGTACTATGAGAATGGATTCATCTAGAAAATCAAACAATATAGGTTGATGATCTTGTATTGGTGCCTCTTCTAGTTGGTCTGTAATTACTTGCCCTTTGATAGCCTTTATGCCCACATACTCTAAGTCACATTCACTTAAGATCATCACCCATTTGGCGAGCCATCCTATTAGTGTTTCTTTACTCAACAAGTAATTCAATGGATCGATGTGTGCTATGAGTTTTGTTTGATGACTCAGCATGTAATATCTTAACTTCTGGGAAGCAAAGATAACTACGAGACAAGACTTTTCAATTGTTGATTATTTTAGCTCGTAGCCCACCAAAATTTTATTGAGGTAGTAAATGGCTCTTTCCTTGCCTTGTCATCGTGTTGTGCCAAAAGAACTCCTAGTGTTGACTTCGTTGCTGAGATATATAAGAGTAGTGGCCTACCTTGAATGGTGGCACCAATATAGGAGACTTCAATAGATAATCCTTGAAGGTTTGAAATTCTTGCTCGCATTGTTTTGTCCATATAAAGGTCACATATTTATGCAGTAGGTGCTGGAATGGGTGACACTTGTCTACTAGTTGGGTGATGAATCACCTGATAGATTGAAGTCAGCCTTGTAGACCCCTTTGTTTCCTCAGATTTTTTGGTGTTGGCATGTCAAGGATGGCCTTGACCTTTTATGGGTCTACTTTGATGCCTCTATGTGATACAATGAATCCCAAAATTTTACTTGAGCATTGATTTGGATAGTATGTCATCGACATAGTCTTCCATTCGATCAAATATTGGTCCCAACACTTGTAGGTGAGCTTACCTAAGCATTGATTTGGCTAGTATGTCATCGACATGGTCTTCCATTTTTTTATGAATTAGATCGTGGAAGATCATGGTCATTTCCCTTTAATAAGTTGCTCCTACATTTTTTAGACCAAATAGCATTACGTTCCAGAAGTAAGTGCCCCAGGCACATGTGAATGTTGTCTTGTGTTGGTCCTCTAGTGCAATCCTAATTTGGTTATATCTAGAGAAACCATCCATGAGTGATAACATGTGGTTCCCTGTTGTTAGGTCAACTATCATGTCAATGTTTGGTAGAGGAAAGTCATCCTTGGGACAATCCTTGTTCAAATCTTTGAAATCTGTGCATATACAGATCTGACCATTATGTTTATTTACTGATACTAGATTGGATATCCAATCTGCATATGGAATTGGTCTTATGAAGCCTACATCCAGGAGTTTCTTCAACTCTTCTTTGACAAGTAAAGTGATATGCGGATGCATCTTTCTTAATCTTTGCTTGACAGGTTTTGCATATGGTAATAATGGAAGATGATGTAACACTAGCTTCGAATCTAGACCTAGCATGTCTGAGTAGAACCACATGAAGTTGATTTGTCTTTCCTTCAAGAAACTAATGAACTGTTCTCTTTCCTCTGATGTAAATGATTTTTCCAAATAGATATGTTTGGGGTTCTTTTCATCACCTATATTGACTTCCTTTTTTTCTTCAGCTACTAACACTGACTTTTCCTCTATTAAGGGGAGGAGTTCCATCTTTCCATCCTCTGGTGCCTTAAAGAGGTTTTCACCAGATGATACGTATTTTATTATTTTTTTCTCATTTTTATGGTCAGAAAGTGCCTTGCAGTTTTCACTTACTGAATGTTCTTTTTTGTTGTTTTGACTAGAAAGAGGAGCTTCCTCCCCAAAATAGGATGATCTATCCAGGTCAATAGATAAGGTTGCTTTGTCATCCCCTAATGGAATTCCTTCTTAGAGTCCCATGAATTCTATGATGGCTTCATCGTTCTCAAAAAGATCTATGTCAGGTTGTCCTTGTTGGTCCCATTCTATCAGTTTGGGGTAGACTAGACAAAGGTCCTCATGGGGGATGACTTTGTTTGGGTAAACGGGACCATGGTGATAGTTCTAAAAAATTGGGAATGGGATCTGGATGCACCACTTAAGAAATTTTTATTGATATGCTTATCGAGACATGGTTGGTCTTCTATGGTCATTTGGTCAAACATATCTTCAAGGTGTATAGTACTTACATACCAAGGGTAATAGTTTGGGATGGTTGGCTCAGAATTATGGAGGGATAACCACTCCTACTCATGGGAATCGGTCACGCTAGAATGCTCCTTATATGTCTCACTTTACACATTGTCCTAGATAGTTTGATTAAGGTTCAATTGGGAATAAGAGATTTCCACTTCCAATGGCAATAACCATTGGAGTATACTATTGATTAGGGCATGTTCTGGATTTTGTCGTCGATTTAATTCTGCAATTTTTTCTTGGTCAATGGGTATATCTCGGATGGTAGTACTAATTATGTTTTTTCCATATCCTAATGTTATATTTTGGTGACTGATCAGGAAATTACTATCCAATAAAGTGTTTTACCTTTTTGAGGCTTATTTTACCAATTTCTGGACCGACATGTTCTAACTCTAAAGCGGCATAAAGTTTGTATAAATTGGCTTAGCGTTAGGGTTTCATTATTATGCTGTATGTTTTACGATGGTATTGAGTTGTAAGGGATTATGTATTGTGATCCAATTGTAATCACTGGATAATAATAAGAGTGGAATTTGTTTTTTGGTGGACGTAGCCCAGGGATTGGGTGAACCACGTTAAATCTTTGTGTCTTGTGTTCTCTCCTGGTTTGGTTTATTATTCTCTATTATTGGTTATATTTATGCATGTAATTATTATTTTTGCCTTGTTAATCCTAGCAAGTGGCATCAGAGCGAGGTTGTCTTCATTTATCCTCTGTAGGAAGATCTCACGGTTTAGTGGGAGTCTCACGGTTGAGTGGAGTAATGGCAGACGAGGGTAAGTTGAAGGTTGAGAAGTTTAACTGACAGAACTTCTAGATATGGAAAATGCAGATGGAGGACTATCTCTATCAGAAGGATTTATGGTGACCATTGGAAGGATCGATCAAGAAACCCATTACGATGTCTCAGGAGGATTGGGATGTTCTGGATAGAAAGGCATTGGGTAGAATCTACTTATGTCTAGCATAATTGGTGGTGTTTAATATTACCAAAGAAAAGACAGCTAAAGAGTTGATGGAAACCCTAGCAAAGTTGTATGAAAAGCCTTCCGCTTCAAATAAGTTATTTCTTATGAAGCGTTTATTTAATATGAAGATGGTAAAAGGTGGGTCAGTGAGTGCTCATTTAAATGAGTTTAATACAGCTACTATTCAATTATCTTCTATAAGTATAAATTTTGATGGAGAAATTAGGGCTCTTTTGATTTTGTGTTCTTTTCCAGAAATCTCGAGTAGCTTGATAATGGTTGTTAGTAATTATGTTTCTAATTCAAACACCCTAAAATTTGATGATGTTGTTGGTGTTATTCTGAGTGAGGAAATTTGTAGAAAAAGCTCGGGCGGATTTACATCAAGTAGTGTTTTGAATGTAGAAAGTAGAGGCAGAACAAGAGATAGAGGAAAAAAATCTAGAAATCATGGGAAATAATGAGGGAAGTAAAAGGGAAAGAGGTCTCAATAAAGAGGACCTAGTGACTACTAGTACTATGGAAAACCAGGTCATAAGAAGAAATATTTCTGATCTCGGAAGAATAAAGAAGGAGACAAACTTGAAGGCAATAAGGAGGCAAATGTGGTAAGTACTAAATCTGAAGATGATGTTTTGATTCTTTCCCTTGAGAATGTTGATGATTCATGGGTTCTATATTTAGGGGCTTCTTTTCATGCTACACCCCATAGGATTTATTTTATTGATTATGTCCAAGGATATTTTGGGCAAGTTTATTTGGGAGATAATGAACCATGTCAAATTGTTTGGAAGGGAAGAATTAAGATTAAGTTGCATAATGGTAATGATTGGCTACTACAAGAGGTAAGACATGTTCC
This sequence comes from Thuja plicata, assembly GCA_018584345.1. Classification (NCBI taxonomy): domain Eukaryota; kingdom Viridiplantae; phylum Streptophyta; class Pinopsida; order Cupressales; family Cupressaceae; genus Thuja; species Thuja plicata. The sequence continues at coordinate 595,227 of MU226618.1, forward strand.
AAGGCTGAGTAGAAATTTAATTTCAGCAGGGCAACTAGGTGATGAGGGTTGCACAGTTACTTTTAATGATAAAAATTGGAAGGTTTCAAAAGGATCCTTAGTAGTAGAAAAGGGTGTGAAAGTAGGAAGCTTATATCTTTGTATAGGTAATGTTGTTCCTTCTACTCTAATTGTTACAGAGAAAAGTGAATGTTCGGGAACAGTTTCTACAGTTAAGCACGTAGAAAATGAATCAGTTGTTGTGGATACTGAAACAGCACTGTGGCACAACAGACTTGGGAACATGAGTGAGAAAGATATGAAATTAATTCTCTCAAAGAAAGTTTTACCATGTCTAAAATGTGTAAATTTGGATTTCTGTGAAAGTTGTGTTAATGGGAAACAAAAGAGAGTCAGTTTCTTGAAGGGTGGGAAGGAAAAGAAAGATGATAAATTAGAGCTTGTGCATATAGATGTATGAGGTCCATATCATGTATCTTCCCTTGGTGGATCTTTGTATTATGTTACTTTCATTGATGATGCAACGTCTAGGAAAGTCTGGATTTATTTCCTTAGGCAGAAATCAAAAGTATTTGAAACTTTTAAAAAATGGAAAAGCTTGGTTGAAAATGAGACTGGTAAAAGATTAAAATGTCTCAGATCTTATAATGGTGGTGAGTATTGAAGAAAATAATTTGAATATTATTTTTCCTCTAATGACATTCGTAGGCATAAAATGGTTCCAAAGACTCCACAAGAAAATGGAGTGGCTCAACGCATGAACAAGACAATAATGGAGCGTGCAAGGACTATGAGATTGCATGTTGGGCTCCCCTTAAACATGTGGGTAGAGACTATAAACACTATTGTTTATTTAATTAATAGAGGTCCCTCTACTTCTTTGGGTTGTGGTATTCCAAAGGAAACATGGACTGGTAAGAAGGTAAGTTATTCTTTTCTTAGAACCTTCGGTTGTGAAGCATTTGCACATTTAGATTTTGAAAATAGAACCAAACTAGAAGAAAAATCAAAGAAATGTGTATTTGTTGGATATGGCATTTATGAATTTGGCTATAGAATTTTTTATTTTGAAAATTGTAAAATTGTAAGAAGCAGGGATGTCATATTCAATGAGAAAATATTGTACAAAGATCTGTTGCGACAGCATGAGAAGAAAGACATTGATTATGTAGAGTTGGATGATAATCCAAATGATAATGTTCTAGTAATTCCTTATGCTTTGCAACAACAACAACAAAAAATACCATACACCCCAGTGAATGTTAGACGATCAACAAGGCTAAGTAGACCTCCAGATAGATTTTTACCTTCTTTGTATTCTATTTTATTAACTGATGTTGGTGAACCTGAATGTTATAATGAAGCTATGCAGGTGAATACAAAGCTTCAGTGGGAGTCTAAAATGACAGATGAAATGGACTCCTTGTTGAAAAATCAGACTTGGGATTTATGTAAGTTACTTGCAGGTAAATGAGATTTGCAGAATAAATGGGTTTATAGGTTGAAAGAAGAAGATGGAGGTAAGAAAAGATTTAAAGCCAGATTAGTCGTAAAATGATTTGCACATAAACATGGTATTAATTTTGATGAGATATTTTTTCCAGTTGTTAAAATGACTTCTATTCGTATTGTTTTAAGTATTGTGGCTACTGAAGATTTGCATTTAGAGCAGCTTGATGTTAAAACAACTTTTCTTCATGGTGATTTGAATGAAGAAATATATATGGTATAGCCACAGGGATTTGAGGTCAAGGGTAAGAAGAGTTTAGTATGAAGATTGCAGAAAAGTCTCTATGGCTTGAAGCAAGCACCTCGGTAATGGTATATTAAGTTTGATACTTTTATGAATTAAAATGGATACACTCGATGTAATTCTGACCATTGTGTTTATTTCAAGAGGTTAAATAATGATAGCTACATTATTCTATGTTTATATTTTGATGATATTCTTATAGCTGGATCTAACATGGGTCGTATTAAGGGGTTGAAACAACATTTATCAAAATATTTTGTTATGAAGGATTTGGGGGCAGAAAAAAAATCCTTGGCATGAAAATTTGTAGATAGGAAGAATAGAAAATTAACTCTATATCAGGTTGATTATGTTGAAAAGGTGTTGCAGACATTCTCCATGAAGGATGCCAAAGTTGTCACTGCACCTTTTCCTAGTCATTTTAAATTGACTAAGGAGATGTGTCTAAAGACACCAGAAGAAGAGGCTAAAATGGCCAAGATACCTTATGCTTCAGCTGTAGGGAGCTTAATGTATGCTATGGTATGTACTAGGCCAGACATTGCACTTGTAGTGGGAGTCATTAGCCGGTATATGAGTCACCTTGGGATTGAACATTGGAATGCAGTCAAATAGATTCTCAGATATTTAAGAGGTACATCCAATAAGTATTTACACTTTGGGGGCTCTACTACTACTTTTCATGGCTATGTTGACTCAGATTTGGTAGGTGATATAGATACCAGATGGAGTACTACAGGTTATGTATTTACTATTGGTGGGACATAAATGAGTTGGATTTCTCAGTTACAAAAGGTGAATGCCTTATCCACTACAGAGGCAGAGTATGTTGATGCTATAGAGGCAGCCAAGGAGATGATATGGCTTCAATTCTTCATGGAAGAATTGGGACATCCACAGGTGGATAACTATCTATATTCAAATAGTCAGAGTGCCATACATCTTGTTAAGAACTCTTCTTTGCACTCAAAGACAAAGCACATACAGTTGTGGTATCATTTCATTCGCTCAGTTTTGGATGATGGATAGTTAAAGCTGGAAAAGATACATAGAGATGATAATCCAATGGATATGTTTACGAAGGTTGTAATGAGGGAGAAGCTGAATTCTTTTTCAGCTTTGGTTGGTCTTCTAGATTGAATAGACTAATAGAATAGAAGAGTCCAGGAAGTTTGGATCCAATGGGAGCTTCACAGGGTAGCGGTTTAGCTACAGGATCAGTCTCCAAGTGGGAGAATTGTTAGTTTACATGGAGTCTGATCAGTCCCCAAGTGGGAGATTGTTATATTGTGGTGACTGATCAGGAAAGTACTATCCAGGAAATTTTTTTTACCTTTTTTAGGCTTATTTTGGACAATTTTTGGACCGACATGTTCTAACCCTAAAGCGGCATAAAGTTTGTATAAATTGGCTTAGGGTTAGGGTTTCATTATTATGTTGTATGTTTTATGGTGGTATTGAGCTGTAAGGGATTGTGTATTGCGATCTGATTGTAATCACTAGATAATAATAAGAGTGGACTTTGTTGTTTGGTGGACGTAGCCTAGGGATTGGGTGAACCACGTTAAATCTTTGTATCTTGTGTTCTCTTTTGGTTTGGTTTATTATTCTCTGTTATTGGTTATATTTCTGCATGTAATTGTTATTTCTACCTTGTTAATCCTAACACATAACCCTCTTTTGTTTCTCTGGGTTGGTAGTAAAGATATTCACATTAAGCCTTGTTGTCTTTCCCCCACACTAGTCATACCATCATATCCAAATTTCTACAGCACAATGAACTCCTCTCCATATTTTGACAAAGGTATATGTGCTGGAGGTATTTCTTGTGGGTCTTTATACAACCAATTGTTGATATCCAGATCAAAAGGGCTATCTTCAGCTATGTGCCCCCATTTGACAAATGTGGTTGGTGGGCATTTGAATAGAACCAAACTTGAATTAACAAGGGGTTAGTAGCACCGATTCATAAATGGGGGTAAGAAATAGAAAATACAAAGAAAAATTCCACGAACAATAAAATAACAAGCAATCAAGGAGGAATACAAATAAATGCAAACCAACAAAGCTCAAATATTTTATTGCTTCTCTCTACTCCTTCTGAAACACTGATGTGTATGGTGCTCAGTATTGGTATCAAAAGCATCTATGACTTGGGAGTGTCGAGAAATGATATTGATTATGATCACAAGAATACTTTGAATGCTTCTAACAAGAATCCTGCAGAGTAAGGGCGCACAAAAGCTTGAAATCCTGGATCCTTCAAATGGTTATGAAGGGTTGATTATATAGAATATGGAAATTATATGAACATTTGAGATCAATCCTAGAGATTAGAGGATGAACAGTTGAGATGAAAAGGAACTAGAGCAGCCATCAGTAAATTTGACCTCTTCAACTTGGAGAGAGGAGATAAAGTTTAGTTAAATGAACAGTTGATTATGAGTTACCTTTTGAACTGAAGAGGTAATTTGGAGTTACCTTTTTTAACTGAAGAGGTAGGTGGAGGAATTTATGCAATCAAAGATCTGATCAAGAGTTCTCTTTCTTGAACTAAAGAAAGGATTTAATTGAATATTTAATTTATTTTTGTAATTAAAGTATTCAACATGTGAGGTAATAGAATTCTTTTTTATTTAGAATTAAATTATTTAATGAAATTAAATTAATTTAATGAAATTAATTTAATTAGAATAATTAATTAATAAGTTTAATATTTGATTTTAAACTATAGGAAATTGAATTTAATTCATTAATGAAGATTAATTAATTAAGGTTAATTAATTAAATAAAAATAATTATTTAATTAATTTTGGGGATATGATTAAATGATTTGGGGAATGGATTTTGGAGAAAATAGATGATTAATTAATGATTAAAAAACCATTAGTTAATAGATAAAAATTAAAGTTTTAATTTAAAGTCACAAGTCTATCCATTTTAGGGTGTCTACAACATCAAGCTCAGAAAATGAATATGAAGTTACAACAACAGTCAAAATATTTGTTTGATAAGAGGTCTATTCATAGGAAGTTTTAGATACATGACATGGTGCTAATGTGGAATGCAAGAGCACATGAGAAAGGTAACAATGGCAAGTTGAGTCTTTATGGTTGGGCCCTTATGTTGTTCATGATTTACATGGTAAAGATTCATACTTTCTGCAGACATTGAATGGTGAAATTCAAGAACTGCCAGTGTATGGACATTTTTACATAAAATCCCATTATCCATGCACAATAGAATGTATATTTGTATATATTTATGGTGTTTTAGTTTTTTTCTGTTGTGGTTTGTTTTGGTCTGTGTCCCAAAGTTGTTGGTTTCTTGTGTTGGTCTTGCGTTCAACCATCCCCAGACAGAGCCACCGTTAGCACCTACATGTTTTTTTTTCCTGGTTCTCTCATTTTAGGATTTTTTAATGCATTTTGAAGTATCCCTCTGAGCTTTCCCACATTGTGTTTGTTAAGGTTTTTTTTTAGCATCATCTTGGTGAATGCTTCTGTTAGCCTTCGAAGAAATTTTTTATTTTAGTTGTCTTGTTCTTATCTTTTTTTCTCGATTCATTTGGAGTTTTGTGTTGTCAAGTTCTAGGTTGTCGTAATCTTTTTTGTCCACATCATCATTTGAGTTTCATCTAGCATGTCATTTCTTTATCTCTAAGTCTCAATTTCAGTAGGCAGTTGAGGTTTTTACCTGAGAACTAGCGAGTGCAGTGTTATATGTCATAGTTTTGGGTTGTTGCTAGCTCGTGATCTTTTTAATTTTAAGTGTTGTTGACCTACGAGTTAGCGAGTAACATGTTAGTGGTTAAACTTTTAAGTCATCGCCAAATCACATGGCTATGCAATATTAAGTGTTTTTAGGTCACAAGTTAGTGATAGGATACCACGTATCTCATCTATGTGACTAAATAATGTTTTGATTTCCTTTGTCGCAAGCTCGCGAGATGCAAGAATTATTTCTTCACGGGTTAGAGAAATAGCAAGTGGATGACACGCAGAGGTTTTCAAACATTATAAAAGTTGATTTTTCAAGCCTTCTCTAGATCTCATTTTGTAATGGAGGTTTAGTTTAAAGATGGAGAGTTAGAGAAGATGTACCACCTATGCATTTAATCAAGCCAACGATTGTCTCCAGCTCACACTGGTTAATGAAGTTAATTTGAAGGGTTGGTGAATTGGTGACTAATAGTTTTTGTTACTCATCATTGAGTCACAATAATTTATGTTTCTAAGGTCTGATGCTGGAGAGTTAGTGACACGGGTCTACTTTCTTTTGTCACTATTTTACAAGGGTTTGAGGACTTAGCATTTTCAGTTTGAGAGTGGGAGATTGAAACTATTAACGGCTCGTTGTTGGGTCATGAGTTTTTTTGACAGGTAGCTTTGAGATTAGAGAGCTAGCAATAGCGTGCCATGTGTCCAAGTGGTTTCCCCAGAATATTACTAAAGTTTAAAAGGAAAAGGGGGTCTAAAAATCATACATTGCCATGTGGAATTCTTCATGTCTTTTGCTGCTAGATTTGAATTTTATTTCCATAAGGGCATGTTTTTAAATTTTTCACTTATGCTAGCAATAACTTCAATTAACTCACATGGATATATTGTAGAGGTTGATGGGTGAATGCATAAAATTAATGGTTGAGATGATGGCCACTGATCTTCAGCTCATAAATTTATAAAGGTATGATTGTGTTGAAGATTTTTGCACAATTTGCAATTTGTTCTCAGAGTTTTGGTGTAAGTGTTGAAGGTGTTTGAGGGTGATTGGGATCTACAATTTTGATTTGTGAGGTAGTGATTTTTCTTTAGGGTGTCAATTCTTCTACTAATTAATTGCAGTTTTTGATAGTTGCAAATATGAGCAAGGCAACGACTAGTGGTGGCTCTAAGGCGACAGAAAAGAAGGAGAGGGTAAAGAATTTTTTAGAAGAATTCATAGAATTATTACCAGGGACTTCAAATATCTTGTCTATGAATGAACATGCATGGAAGGATGTGCATAGTCAATGTAGAAATCCAGAGACCCCTAATGCCTTTGGAGTTTTTCTATTCCAGTATTTATGGAATAACAGAGTGAAGGGGATTACAATGTCGAATCTATGGTAGCTAAACATGGCAAAGATGGTCGTTCTAGATGTATACATGGATGTAGAATTGGTGAGGTAATTGGAAAAGGCATATTTCCCTATGACTAGGGTCATTAGGAGGAAGGATAATCAACCCTAGTAAATATAAATAGAACAAGTTTTGTGGAAGCATTTCCTATATCTGGTGCTACATGCACATATATTAATTTGGATAGAGAGAAGGAAACTTAAGAATCCCAAAAAAGCATATTAAAGAAGAATTTTATCCCTTGGTACATTCCTAGGCTTGATAGGAGGTGGATACCAATTCCTAATGTTGTAGAGGCACCCTATGATTTGAGCAAGTTATACTTCTACATGCAATGCATGGTGTATGGGTTGTGCAAGGTGTTGGGTTTTGACGAAGGGGGTCAGATCCCTACAGAATTGTTGATGATGGCTATAAATATCCAAAATCTAGACGTAAATATTGACTATTATTAGGTCAGGTATGTGGTCAAATAGATTCCTAAGGCCTTGATTGAAATTCTGAAGGATAGTAGTGTCATCACTTTCAAACATTATTCAATTTTGATGCACCTTATTGTGTACTTCAATGTTGATCAGATGGACAAAGAACTCATTTTGCAAAAGGAGTAGCTTGGTGTATCATCTCTAGTACTAAGGTGAACCTAGGTGTGGGACAATAGTACTTATCTATCTTCTTTCTTGTAACTTTCAGGGTCGCATTTGGTTGGTTTAGTTGCATAACTGATTGATTTCTTTACTAATCATCTAACCTTGTGTGTTTTTTTATGAATGTGATCCTTTAGCAACCTAAGTTCTTGTAGGATGTTGTGAAAGATCTCCTTGGCCAAAGAAATGGAGAAAAAACAAAGAAAATTACTAACAAGTGGTTTTGTAGGTTGCCTTCAAAAAATCAACTAGACTTGTTTTTCAATTTGTAAATTAATTAAAATTCTTTTTGATTCATAATTTGAGTAGAGAAGCATGCTCTTTTCCTTTTGGAAAATCAGAACATCAAACCTCAAATTAAGTTTTGAAAATGAATTTGGGAAAATGAACAAATCTATTGCTCAAAGCGCTTGATTAATTTATTTTCTAGGAACCTAATTGTCAAATTCAAATTTAGTTCTTAATCCAACTAGAGGATTGTGCTCTTTTCCCAAGTGGAAAATCAAAAACTGAAGATGGGGGATTAAGCGATTGAATTTCATAATTCAAGGGAAAGAACCTTGTCTTACGTGTTTGATAGGATAAAATGACATGGATAGTAGAGTATGCTCTTCTTCTTCGTGAAGAATCAAAAATCTAGACTCCTAAGTCTCCAATCCTCTTTATTTCTTTGAAATTTAGAGGGCCTTCCAGTTGAGGGAAAAATCTCCTAGGAATGACCCAAGTGAGGACAGGTGAACACCAACCCTTCCATCTCACTATAATCAAAATGCTTCCTTGAGGTTAAAATCTCAGAAGACGTAATCAGTTTTGTCCTTGGAATTTCAACTATCATTCCTTGGACATGCTTGGATGTGTGTAGAGTGGAGCTACTTGAATCTTACTTGTGATACTACAATCATCTAGGTACTCATAGAGCTATACGCCTCAATTTTGCCTTGTATAATTCTATGGGGGATAGTTGTGAATGGATGCCTGAAATAGACACTTTGTAGTAGTGACCACCTGATTCACCCCCAAAAGGTGATAATATTTATGAAAGGAGGATAGTAACCTCCCCAAGATACTCGTCATTTCATGCCTCACATACGTTTGGATTCAGATAATAAGACATCATGACTGGAGCCATTGCGTGCTTGGTGATGTTATTTTAGTGTGTACTTGAGTCTACGAGAAAATATTTTCATGCTACGTCATTGGTTTAGGGAAAAGGTGTGTTTGGTTCTTAATAAACATGCTTTGTGTGTCAAAATTGTAATAACAAGATAAATCCCCTCAAAAAAATCAATATTTTGATTGTCATAGACATTTTGCACTACTTCAGACACTTTGGAATTTGTCAGACAGACCCTGGAATCAAAAAAAAAAATAACGTATTTCCAAACAAAGTGGAAAAACTTTCAAAATTCCATCAGAAGGTCACATTAGGGACCCTGGATTGCATTTCGTCAAAATAGAGTCGCATCCTATAAACAAAGTCACTTTTGGTAAATCATGGCTCGCATCTGGTGAATAGGATCACATTTAGATAGAACAAGATCACATCCAGGAAATCTAGGATCGCATCATGTCAGTTGCATCTAGAATAGAGGGTACTTGTATATGTGATAGACTCAGAAACTTTGTAGTTGTAGATACCCTTTTTGCTTGTCAGTCAGAATCTGTTGTTCTTGTTGGTCCACCTAGTGTTGTTTCTTAGTCTAATTGAAGGTCTACCTTGCATATTCTTTAGGGTTACCGTAATTGATCCCAAAGCATGTTGTCGCTTTACTAAACAAATCTTCTTGATTCCCAGCTCACTATCAGGGAATTCTAACCCTTTGACGCTAGAATAAATCACTTTCAAACACCAAACTCACATTCACCACAACTTGGACAAACGCATTTGGACAATTCAAAAATTCCTTTTGGAACTATTTGAACACTTTTGATGAGATTGATATCCTGCTTTCATGGTTAACACAAGAAGCAAAAAATATCTTGCTGACGATTTAGAAAGGCCTCTAAGATTCTCAAATTTCAACAAGGAGAGACATCCCAAACAAACACTCTTTTTTAGCAAGACTCACCCGACATGGATGTACCTAATAGAGAATGGAGTGTTGCCTTTGATGAATATGACCAAGATGAAAAAGAAAGTCAAGATGAAATAAATTGTGACCATCCTTTTTTTGACTCAGATAGTGATGAAGAAATATCAGAAGAAGAATACCATAAACTCAAACAAAGTAGGAAGTTTCAAAAGACCTTGGAGAAAATCGTTGAAGAAGACAAAGAAAAAAAATTCTCCACCTAGCTTCTCTTGTGGTTAAACTTCCTAAAGATTATGATGTCGAACGATTGAAATTTGAAGAGATACAAACACCCATATCAATCCTCTCTAAACAAATATATCAAATACAAATGGAGCTCATAGTGCTTAAGAAAGAGAAGAGTAAACCAATGACAAAATACTCATTGGAACACATATGTCCGTTCTCATTCAATAAGAAATTTCAAATGGTGCCTTTTCCACGAAACAAGGAAAGACCAAAGTATGAAAAATACATGGGAGAAATAGATCCTCACAATCATGTGAGAGAATTTTGTGCATTGAGTATCAAATTTATACACGAACCAATGTAATTGATGAGACTATTTTCGGCAAGTTTACAAGGACAAGCCATGGAATGGTTTTCCAAACTCACACCTAGTATACAAATGTTTGAGGAGTTGATTCAAATATTTGTCCAACACTACTCCTATAACATACAACACAATGTTACCATGATGGATCTTTGCAATACCAAACAAAGAACAAGTGAATCCTTCACACATTTCTTGCAACGATAGAGGAAAATATTTACAAGGTACTCAAGACAAATACCTGAATTAGAAAAGATGGAGATCTTCATAAATAACTTAGTACCTTAAATGAACTATATCCTACAAATGTAAGATTCTCCTAGTTTTGATATAATGATTAATAATATTATTTGTGTTGAATGGATTATGGTAAAAAAAGGATAAATCAGGTTTTCTAATGACAACAAATCCTCTAACAACTATAAAAACAAACCTAAATGGTGGAACAAGAAAAAAAATGTTTTTAATGATGAATTGGTGGAAGCTTCAAATATGAATGTTAAACTAGCTATGTTTAATCTTTCAAATAGCCTACAAGAAAGAAAAGAAGCTAAGACAACAACAACAATACCACAAGCAAACAATGATACTAACAAGAATAAATTATGGGTGTCTAGACCACAATGGACATTTACTCCAGTGAGAGAACCTCTTGAGATGGTTTTAAAAACTCTCTTGGATAACAAAATCATTACTTTATCAGAGTCAAAACCTTGGGAACTGGAAGCAAAACCAATATGGTGGAATGATAATGCCTATTGTGAGTTCCATAAAAACAAAGGACACAAGACCAATGATTGTGTCAAACTCAAGCATGTTATACAAGATCTCATCGATGGAGGAAAAATAAAAGTGGAAGGGCACACATCTAATGAAGATAACATGACCTATAATAAACCATTTCCTAACTATGAAAAAGGATAAGCCTCTAAAGCAAAAGGAAATGAAGTCAACTACATCTATTCTCATAACGATAATGTGATCAATATGTTGGACATAAAAAAATGAATCAATCATGTGATCATTATCAAAGGTGTCAAGGACTAGCTGACACGCTCAAATGTGGTAACATGAAGCCAAGCAAAAATTATGATCAAAGGGGTTAATTCCTCATCCAAACAAGAAACATCATCCAAACCACCTATTGTCACAATTCCAAAACTAGGAACGTCAAGACAAACGGTTCCCATACCATCAGTTAACTATAACTTGGTGGACCAATTGCAAAGAACCTTGACTCAAATATCTATATTTGAGCTGCTAAAAATATCTTCAATGCATAGGGAAGTTATTGAACAAGCCCTACATTGAGCTAATATTCCAAAGGACATATATGTAGACAAATTCTAGGCAGTGGTTTTTCACATATCCTCTCCACATTACCTCTCTTTTTCAGAAGAGGATGATAAATATTTTACTCATCCCCATAATCAGCCTCTACACATTGAATTTTTTATCCACAAACACTTGTAAAATGTGTATTGATATATGGAGGCGTGGGTTTGAATATATGCACTCTCAATCTGGTCAAAGTGTTGGGTCTTTCAGAACACACAATTGATTCAAGGAGTAAGATAACCATCAAGGCCTATGATGAGGAGGAAAGATCATCCAAAGGACTAGTTGTTTTACCAATAATAATAGGACCAATAGAACAAGATGTGATTTGTCAAGTTCTTGATCTACCATTGACCTATAACATATTACTAGGGAGACCTTGGATACATGAAATGCAAGCGGTGTCATCTACTTACCACCAATGTATCAAATCCCCACACAATGGAGTAGAAGTGACAATTACTGCATATTCAAGATACACTTGTAACAACATCAAGACAGATAGTATGGTTCCTCACAACAAGGAAGATCCAAAAGATTCCCCAGCAGAAACCTCTAAAGACATGGTGATGAGAAGCTTTGGAAAAATGTTAAAACTTGAAGAAACTAGCATGGGGAAATACAAATTAGATACAACGCCATCATTGGCTAACATTATCGTATCTCCAAGATCATATGGGAGACCCTACCCATCATTTTCACCTTCCACCTCAAAAGGAAAATTTATTAATGAACCCACTAGTATGGTTAGAGCTACAATTTCTCAAGAGGAAGAAAAAGAAGATAAAGCAGTCTTGGCATGGCTCTATAAAGGGGAAAAAAGAGAAAATGAAGTAAAACATGTTGAGATATCCCCTGAAAAATATGGAAAAGGTTATGATCTTCTCAAAAAAATAGGATACAAAGGGAAAGGACCTTTAGGAGATAAAGGCAAAGGACTCATTGAGCCAATTCATATAGAATTCAGGGACACTAAGGACAAGACATGATTAGGTTTTAATAACACATCAGAACATCCTACCTCAATACATGGTCTAATATTTGATAAAGGAAGTGACAAATATGAAGAAGTTGAATTCATAGCCTGGACATATGAAATATTATTACATATAGGTACTGAGAACCCAGAATACCAAGGAGAATGATAAGTACCTACTTTTGGAGAACAGGTAGAAAACCATGTTCCCTTTTTGTCACAAACGTCCAAGAATTATAAGAGGAAGAAGAAGAAGATTCTCCAGGGGTTCAGTAAGAAGGAGAATGCCATGAAGTAACACCTCAAGAACAAGAAGAATAAATAAGCAGGCAAGAAGAAGCAAGTAGCTCAAACACTCTTCAAGAGTTATCTTCTATAAGACAACAAAAAGATATACATCCTAACTAGGGGAAATTGGTGAAAATTTCACATGTCCTTGATCTACCACACTTTGATTCACAAATGGCCAATAGGGTACAAAAGATCACTATTGTTGAATTTCTAAATTGATCTGATGATAATATCTCAGACTCACATGATTATGAATGGGATGAAATGTTTGATGCTACCATAGATATTGAGGTATATTTGATACATAAATTTGCACCTTTATTGGAAAGGGGAGAGAGTTATAATACTACCCACAATAAAAATTTTGTCACAAAATTGGATGAGGTGGTGATGCCTAGTATAATTGATGTAGACACAGGCATCTTAATAGGACAAGAGGAGTACCAAAGGATATTATACATCTTTGATAGAATAAGAGAGAGAGAGGAAGGATAAATATCACATGATAGGTTGCTAGAGTTAGGTTTGCATAACACTAAAAATGACTCTAATAATGACAGTCTGACTCTTAATGATATAAAAACTATAAAATATAACTTAACGGAACTTGTCTTATTAGTTACTAGTTTTGACTCTAACACGGCGTTGTCCTTAGAATCTGTTGAATCACTATCCTTGGTAAATCCTAAACTGATTGATTGGATAGAGTCAGAACATACTCCTATAATGAACTTTACCAATGACAACACTTTATCTTGTTATCTGAATGCTTGTGAATCTTATCCCTCTTCCACCAATGCAAGGAGTGTGAACATGACGAAGGAGGATATCAAGTTTCTTAGTCAAAAATTCAAAAGTAAAAAGAAGAAAGGAAGTGATGGTGAAAACCATGTTGTAGCAGTATCAAATTCTAAAAAGGTAAAAATAAAAGACATATCTGATGGTGAAAACCTCTCAGAGGCACCAAAAGATGAGATTCTTGATATCCTCCCTAAGCCTTTCAGGAACGATATTCAATCCTCATAGAACTAACACAACCAGTTAATCTAGGAACGACGAAAGTTCCTCAATTTTTTCATCTTGCATAATCTCTATCAGAGGAAGAAAAGGCACAATTGGCTGAGTTCCTTAAAGAGAAAAAGATCAACTTTGCATGGTCTTATATTGATATGCCTAAATTAGATCCTGGATTAATAATGCATCACTTATATATAGATCCTAGGATAAAACATGTCAAATAAAAGTTAAGAAAGATGCACCCATATGTGGCATTGTTGGTGAAATCATAGCTAGAAAAACTCTTAAAAGTTGGATTCATAAGGGTCATTGCTTATGCAGGATGGATTTCTAATATAGTCCCAGTTTCTAAAGCAGAAAAGTCTATCAAAATTTGCATAGACTTCATGAATTTAAATAAATCTTGTCCTAAAGATGATTTCCCACTGCCAAACATTGATATGATCTAGACCTCACGGTAGGATATAAAATCTATTCACTCATGGATGGATTTTCAGGCTAAAACCAAAAAATGATCGCCCCTAAAGACCAAGAAAAGACAACATTTACATGTGCATGGGAACATTTTTTTGGAACGTCATGCCATTTGGGCTAAAGAATTTTGGAGCCACATATCAACGAGCTATGACGACAATTTTCCATGATATGATACATAAGACCATGGAGGACTATGTGGATGATACGTTAGCCAAGTCTAAGATCAGAAAAAATCACATTGAAGACTTGAGAAAGATACTCGATAGAATGGAACAATTTCAACTAAGGCTCAATCCAAAGAAATATACATTTGGAGTTCAATCAGGAAAGCTTGTAGGATTTATTGTATTAGCCAAAGGAATTGAGGTAGACCCAAAAAAAGTGAAATCAATCATGGCTATGCCACCTCCTAGTAATATAATTCAAATGAGGACTCTCCAAGGAAGACTCAAGTCAATAAGAAGATTCATGTCTCAACTAGCAGATAGAGCACAACCTTTCACAAAATTGTTACATAAAGGGGTGCCTTGAAAATGGAATGAGCACTGTGAAAACAAATTCAAGGAATTAAAAGATTATTTGGCTAATCCTCCTATCTTAATGGAGCATATTCATACTAAGGCATTTTTAAACTACATTTCAGCTACAGCTACATCACTTGGAGTATTGTTAGCACAAGAGGATGATACCAAGAAGGAAAGATAATTTTATTATATCAGCAGGACATTGGTATCTTATGAACTCAACTATAGTATAATTGAAAAGTCTTGTCTAGCAATTGTTTTTTCATCTCAAAATATAAGACACTAAATGCTCCCACATATAGTGAAACTCATCACAAAGATTGATCCTATCAAGTACCTCCTGAGAAAGACAACAATAATAGGAAGACTAGAAAAATGGGTTCTAACACTCAGTGAATTTGATATAGAGTATGTTGATAGAAAGGATATTAAATGAAAAGTGATAGCTGATCAACTAGTTGATTCACCATTGCAAGATGCAATGCCATTGATAATAGAGTTTCCAAATGAGCCAATAATTCACTTAAAAAATATCCATGGAAGGTGTACTTTGATGGTTCTTTCACACAGTAGGGATTCAAAGCAAGGGCATTGTTTATCACACCTCAAGGTTACAAGATACCTAAGGCATACAAAATGATGTTTCCATGCACCAAAAATATCTCAGAGTATGAAGCATTGGTAAATGGTCTCAAGCTAGCCATGGAATGGAAAATCATAAAGTTGCATGTATACAGTTATTCTCAACTCATCATCAATCAAGTCATGGAGAGTACCAAACAAAAGATGAAAATTTGATTTCCTATAAGAAGATGATCGGGTATTTGAAAAAGTACTTTATGCTTATCACATTTCAACAAATTCCAAGAACATAAAATAAAGTTACAAATGCAATGGCAATGCTAGCATCCATGTTACAACTAGAGGAATATCAATGCCTCTATGAATTCTTGGTAGAAGAACTATCCTTTCCTACATTTGATACACCTGAATCCCAAGTTATTTGTGCCCTAAATTCCCAAAAAAAATCTAGATATACCAATATAACTGTCTATCTAACAAATCAAACCTTACCTACTGGCATGTCCAAAAATGAAAAACAAGCCTTAATTAGGACAACATCATGTTATGTACTCATCACTACTAACTTATAATGACAAGGTATTAATGACGTGCTACTTATGTGTTTAGAACAAGAAGAGTCAGATTGTGCATTAAAAGAGGTCCATATAGGTGTGTGTAAATCTCACTCAAATAGTTTTTCATTAGCTAAGAAATTCATAAGGGTTGGATATTATTGGCCTACAATGGAGAAAGTTGTAGTTCAGTATGCCAAAACATGTCAAAAATGTCAAACATGTGGAAATCTTATCCATGCTCCAACCAGGGAGCGCATACCATTTATCACACATTCGTCATTCCAGCAATGAGACTTTGATCTTGTTGGACAAATCTATCCCAATTCTTCAAGTGGACACAAATACATTATCATGACCACTGGGTCAAATAAGTGTCACTAATCAAAGCCACTAGAAAACAAGTATCTATGTTCATCTTTAGCTACATCATTTGTAAGTATGAGATACCCTCATCTATTGTAACAGACAATGGGGGCAATTTAAGAACCAAGACATTAAGGACCTTTGTACACACTTTCACATTACTCAACATTTCTCTTCAATCTATTATCCTCAAGGTAATGGACAAGTTGAGGATTCAAACAAGAACATTCTAAAAATCCTACATATAACTATGAGTAAATTTGGCAAAGACTGGCATTTACAATTAAATCCAGCACTATGGGCTTATAGAACAAGCATCTGAACACCAATAGGAGCCATGTGATTTGCTCTTGTCTATGGTGTAGAGGTAGTATTACCAATTGAAGTGGAAATTCCTTATTTGTGAGTATCCCTCTAAGGTCTTGTTAGAGACGAACAATACCATATAGATAGGGTTCAAGAACTAGAGATGTTGGATGAGCGCAGACAAAAAGCATTTAATCACCTGAAAGTCTATCAGAAAAGGATGTCAAAAGGGTATAACAAGAAATTAAAGCCATGACAATTTCAAGTTGGGGACCTCGTTCTAAGAGTGAATCCTAAGAGTCAACCAAACATAGAATAAAAAGGCAAGTTTGAACCCAACTTGTTGGGGCCTTATGTTACCACAGTGGTTTTCAGGATAGGAGCTTATCAGTTAGCTAAACCTGAAGGAGATGTTCTTCCTAATCCTATTAATACTCTACACTTGAAGTGGCTTTATGCCTAAAATCTAGTCAAAGGGATTGTACAACAAAAATGATCTTGAGAAAATACCAAAAAAAGTGAAAATTTGATCCTCAAAATAGTGGAAAATAGAAAAATTAAAAATAGTAGAAAAATACCTGAAAAGGGGTATTCTTGGCAAAAACCTGGAAAACAGGCGCCTTGTTACTACAAAAAAAAAAGAGAAAAGGAGAAAAAGTACAAAAAAAATTGAAAAACAAGAAAAGGTGCCTTCGCAAAAACCTGGCAAACAGGTGTCTTGGTAGAAAAAATAGAAATATGTCGAGTGGTGAAAACCTGGCAAACAGACCTCACTTGTAATCAGTTCTCCATCTATCAATGCACTACTTGCACAAATCCTTCACAATCATGTCTTTGATATCATTTGAACTTGAACTCTTCAAGAATGTACTTTCCTTTCCTGGAGTTTATCTATATTTTCTTCTTAGGGATAAACATTCTGCAATGGGGACATCTCTACTAGCATGTTCATTCAGTAGTTGTTCATTGTTGGGCCATCCTAGGTCCTTGTCTAGGAAATTTTACCACTACAAACAGTATTTCTTCAATACTTGAATCACAACAACTTGGTCACTATCATAAACAAAGGTGTTTCTTAAATACCACCTACCTGTAATGAACATCCTACTAGTGTTTCTCAATACTTTAATCCTACTATTGTTTCTCAACACTTTAAACGAATAGTATTTCTCAACATTCCATTAGATTAAAAATTCTTATATTATCTCACTCACTCAAACACAAAAATACATTGCTAAATTCCAAGTTGCAATTGATGATTTCTCTACAGTGATTAAATAATGAATCAAAGGCATTTCTAAATGCCACATAAACACATGTAGACTGATCTTGATTTGATTATGACTCTTTTAAAGTTCCGATGATGTTTCAAACTAGGGGTATATAAATTGTTATGAATTTTCTTTGTCTGATTATCAATTGTTGTTTGTTATGTCTTTCGAGTTACTCCATTACATCTATTAAATGACAAAGAGTTGCAAGGATAGGGAGCATAACATTTTCTTGGTTTTATGTGTCTATTGGTTGCTTCAATGATCCTACACACTTCACCTAATTTGAATGTTTATGATAAGAGCTTACAATATGAGTGGATAGCCTCATATATCTCGATCCTTTTTATGTGTAAGCTACGGTGAGGTTGAATCAATTTCCTTGTTTGTTTCTAATCAAATTCTAAGTAAGGTGTATGACACATTATGTACCCAAGGATATGAACATTAAAGGTTGTTGTAGGTTACATATATTACATTGCACACAAACAAAAAACTATTCTTTAATCAAAAGGAGATAACTGACAAGTCATCCTAGTCTCTATGCCTTGACACTTAGGTTTATTTTCAAAATTGCATCCAATTAAGGTAGTATTCATACTCTCTTGATACTTCCTTGGTATCAGTTATAGTTGTCCACCAATGCCCATTACACAAATGCCCTATGATGATAATATGCTCATGTAAAAAGATCAGTGATGGTCCTAGAGGTCTACATTTAGATGCATTTAAGTTTGCATGATTCATTTGACAACATAAGTAATTGAGCTTAAAATGATTTCTAGTTTCATTCAAATCCAAGTTGACTAATTAATCTATTTACTGATATATTTATGTCATAGCATTGCATTCATTTTGTATTCATAATGGGAAAAGTGAAAAGCACAAAAACATAAATCATTCAAGTTTGCATTTCTACATCCTAAGTGCATCCATACATATATTTGCATAAAGAAAAGATCAAAGCTATACATCTGCATTTTCACATAGAATCATTAAACACATCTATATATTAGTGAAAACCAAATAGCATAAATTATGTCATGACATGAACATGAATCTAATCTACATCATCACAAATACCAAGTACATCATCAAGTATGAATCAATCTAATCAGTTATCACATATAATATCTATCAAAGGAAAAACAATGCACATATCAGAATTAGAAGCTGCCATCTCATATATATCTGTGGATATCAGATCAAAATGTGGGAATGTATAAACAGTATCAGTAGATCAAGATCAACATATACACATGTATCGAGTATCAAGGGTATAATAAATGATCACAATAGTACCAATATACAGAAATATCTGGAATCAATAGTCTCATGTATGACTCCCACCCTCATCCTGATTAGGAGGTGGAGGAGGTGGTGCATCTCCTCATGGATGAGGTGGTGGTGACGTACCTCCCTCTGACTATTGTTCTATGAAAAAATACAATGGTGCTCTTTGTGGTTGTGGAACGGTTGCGTAATATAAAGAAAAGTAATACGTTGCTCTCTATCCCTGATGTGTAGCAGTGTGATCTTGAAGATCTCTCTCATCTCTCAACATGTCCTTCTACTGATCTCTCTTTGCTTTGAGAGCACCTAGTTGTTGATCTTGCTTAGACCTCACTAGCTCAAGTTTCCTACCCCTATCTTCTAGAAGTGGCTCTAGAGTAATGATGTGATCCCTCAACTTCTCTCACTCTCTCTCACACCGTGACAAAGAATCCCCATCTCTACCTATATCTCTGTTAGTATCTCTAGGAGGATCCTATCTAGGAGGTCTACCTCCACTACTGCTCTCACATGTAGGTCTTTGTCTTGATGATCTATATTGTTGCTTCCTAGTCAATAGTGGACCTAGATCGCTGTGTGTAGGTATGAACCTAACACAAGTACATTGGCCCTCCACTCCACCACCCCTATCATCTCCATCATCACCCCTGTCATCTCAGTCATGTCTCTGACCTCTATCTGTAGGAGGGCCTCTATCACCTCTATCACCTCTATCACCCCAACCATCTCTACCACCTCTCATATCCCTGTCACTCTTGCCTCCTCTGCCTCCACCTATGGCAGGACCATCATCGGTAGGATCATAATCTAAGGCATCCTCAATACGTGGTGCAATCTCATCAGGAGCAGCAAACCCTGGGAATGGATATTATACAAGGTAAGCTCTGAACTCATCAGTAACCCCTACATCTACTATATCAGTCTAGTAATCCCACCCAACTACCACTTGTGTGTGTTATTTTGTGTACCTGTTGTCTACAACACAACACTTCAATAAGTCATTATATTAGTGAAAAACAAAGAATTAGCAAAAATATCAATCACTAAAATTGACCTATTGCTCGCTATCTAAGAAGAGTGTAAATAATGCTATAATTGCCTCAGATTATGCATTAATCAGTGACATATACAACTTAGAATGGAATATTTGAATGCTTTTAATCTAAATGCTCAAGAAATGTTCATTTTAAAGCTTCAAATTGAAAGATTTTAACAATGCTATGAAAATGGGATCTAAAATGCATTTAAGATTTATGAAAATAAGATCAACATAAGTTTGCAATTAACAATTAATAATTAGGGACATCATAAGGATGATTTTCAATATCTAAGATTAGGGGCCCATTGATATTAAAATTCATTCCATTTATAGAAGAATTTGGTGAATGAGAGATTAGGATTGAAAGTGGAAGAGAGGTGGAGATTGAATCTTTGGTGATCCATGTGAGGTGATCCAAGTGATTTCTCTCTCATTGGATAGGGATTTAACTTTCCCTTTTGCAAATGGAGTTGTAATTAGGATTATTTAATTCCTTTTAATTAATTACTTTAGCCATGTTTTTTATTTCTTTTTGATTGAATTTATTTGATTTGATTTAATTGGCTAAGGCAATTAATTTAATTTAGTGATTAAATCACTTAGGAGACTAAATTGGATTTAAATGAATTATTTCAATTAATCAAAGAATTTTTTTGGTATAATTAGGGGTATGATCACACTTAGGGAAAATAGGGTCTATGGTTAGAGTAGACCAAATTAGGGTGGTTATATTTTCCCCTCTTTGAATTGATGTGCGAGCAGCGCATTGATTCAAAGAAAGTTTTGATATTGACTTCAAAAATATTGAGAATTTTGCACTTGATCAAATGAAATATCTGATGAGATCAGTCTCGCACTTGATTGAACTAAGCCTGATAGAATTTACATTTAACTTGATCGAACAAAGGTCAATAAACAAATATCTTAAAAATACTAATTCTGAATTTGGTTGTCATACGAGAATTGATAATGCTGACTCTAAACTTGATCGAATTAACGTCAGTACAAATCTGTCAGGACTTAATAAGAATCTGAGAAAAAGTAGAAATAAGATATCCATCCTGTGAGAACCAAAGCCTTCCATCCAACAGTCCTGACTTAGTCAAGGAACTATCATGCCTTTAGTCTTTTGATGAAAAAGTCGCTTTAATGTTGTTTTGAGAAAGAATTTGATTGATCTAAGTGTGATCATGCCCCTCGGGAATGAAATCAAAGGAAAAATAATAAATCCCTCTATAGAATGATATATCACATGAATTGATTGATTGAATCAAGAAAGAATCAACTAGAAGAAATGGAGAAACGAAGGTGTGTTTAGAGAAAACACATTTTTACCAAGTTAATCATGTTAATCATGTTAAAATTTGAGGTTTGAGTCTGATAAAATGATGTCAAACCAAGATTTTGATGAATAATGTGCAATTGGATGATATAGAACTCGGAAAACTGATTGTGTAAAGCTTGCAAATCATTTTTGGAACATATGGAGCAATTCTGCATTTTTGGTGACTGTCGTAAAATTTTTACTGTGTTGTGTAAAACATCATCTGTGCATTTGATTTCGTTCCTGATTGATCAGAAAGAGAACAAAATTGAGTTTCAGGTGTCTGGGAGAAGTTTCAGAGCTCCTAAATAGCTCAAAAATTCAAATATATATCCCAAACTTCACTTTTTACCCATTCATTTTCTCTTTTATCCTGGGTAATTTGAGATCTTTGTAGAGAAGATGGTGATCCCCGTGCATAAACATCGAATCGAGCTCTCCCGATGACATTAGCATCCAGTTGACTACCCACCGCTAGTAAGTACCTCAAAACCTACCTGTTCATATTTTTTGTTTCCATTTTTATGCATTTTTGGAGTAGTTATAGCCATTTGAATTTTGCATCATTTTCGGTATTTGGGATCGCGTCCAGTTAATCCCGCGTTGCATCCCATTTTTCACCAAATTCCTGTGTCATATCCTATTTTTATTGGATCGTTTCCCATTTTTGCAATTTCATCGCATTTGGTAGAGGAAGATAGGATTTTCAAGGTTATCGTGTCCTGTAAAAACTTGTAGACAGTTCCACATTTTTTATATATCTGAGATACTTGTTCCTGATCTTTGATATGTTCATGAGTTCTCTTACTTTGATAGATGTTTATATTGATGTGCATGTGATTATGATCTTTGGTCTCTTGATGAGTTAGATTAGATTTATGTGATGACATCATTTATGCTTTTTGATTTATTACTGATATATAAATGTGTTTCAAATGATGCTAAATGAATATGCACATGTATGTTTTTGAGCTTTTCTTTATGCAAATAAATGTATGGATGCACTTAGGATGTAAAAATAAATGCAATGCTTGAATGCTTTGTTTTTGTATTTTCTCTTTGTCATTTATGAATGCAGAATGTATGTCATGGATATGCAACGCCATTAATATCAGTAATATTGATTATGTAATTAACTTGGATTTTAGATGAAACAGGAAATCATTTTAAGCTCAAGTCTTTTATTCTTTTCTTTTTAAAATGAATCATGCAATCTCTAAATGCATCTATATGTAGACTCTTAGGACTGTCATTGATTTGGATACATTGTAGCATTTTATCATCATTGGGCGGTTTCGTAACGGATATCACTTGATAGTACAACTATCACTAATACCCACTAGTATCATGAAAGTATGAATAATATGTGTGTTGGATGCAATGTCAGAAATAAACTTAAGCATCAAGGCATAGAAGCCAGGATGACAAGTTAGTTATCTCCTTTTAGTATTAAGAATCAAGTTTTTTTCAAGTGTAATGTAAGATATGTGACCCCTAATGACCTTGAAAATTCATATCCTTGGGTACATCATGTTTTGTACACCTTAGTGAGAATCTGATTTAGAAAACTGACATGGAAATTATTTCAACCTCACCATAGTTTACACATAACTAGGATCGAGATATATGTGTCTATCCACTCATTTTGCAGCTTTTACCATAAACATCCATGTTAGGTGAAATTTATAGGATCATTGAAACAATCACCATATGCTGAAAACCAAGAAAATATTATGCCCCCTGTCCTTGCGACTCTTTGTCTTTGAATAGACGCCATGGAGTAAATCGAAAGACCTAACAATCACCAATTGATAATCAATCAAAGAAAATTTACAACCACTTAGATGCCCCTAGTATGAAACATCATGGGAGCATAAAAGAGTCATAATCAAACCAAGATCAGTTCATGTGTTTAAGTAGTATTGAGAAATACTATGAATTCATTTTTCAAGCGCAATAGAGATTCATCAACCATAATTTAGAATCCGAATGTAGTGTTTAGGAACACTGGTTGATTAAAGTGTTGAGAAAAACTAGTATCATTCTGATTAAAGTGTTTTAAAATACTAGATCATTTAAAGCGCGTGATTAAAGTGTTGAGAAACACTAGTTCTTTTAAAGTGTGTGATTAAAGTGTTGAGAAACACTAGTGTGATGTTTGTTACAGGTAGGTGGTGTTGAAGAAACACCCTTGTTTGTGATAGTGACATTTTGATGCAAGTATTGAGAAATACTATTTTGAGAGGCAAACCATCCTAGACAGGAACCTAGGACAACCTAGCAGACGCAAACTGACCATGCTAGCAAAGATTCCCCAGTGCAGAATGACTATTCCTAAGACGCAAATATAGACAAATCCCAGGAAAGGATAGGACATTTGTAAGGAATCAGAGTCAACTAGTAGCACAGGTGTGATTATGAAAGATTAGTAGCATTAATGCATTGATAGATAGAGCACAGAGTTTGAGTGATGTTTGTTAGCCAGTGTGTAGAAGATTTGAAAAAGATTACCAATTCTCGAGCATGATCACAATTGAGTACCCCCAATGTCTAGAAATATGTAAGGTGTTATGAATGGATTGATAGATCAGAAGTGGATCGGAAAAAGTGGATGAAGTGGGTGAATGTCACCCTCAAGGACAGTCTCCTCAAGATTACCCAAGCTAGGGAAAAAGAATATAGCAATGTAGGCTCATACAATGGTGCTGAATAGCAGATAGGATAATGACTTGATGTCATGAAAAGTATGTAGAATATTATGTAGTCAAAAAGAGTGGACATGTCAAGAGAGTTTTTAGAACTTTGTTTCCATTTTATTTTTTTCTTCCTTTTGATCAAGACTAAGGGGTCAACGAATAGGACAATACCATCAAGATAAGGGATGGTGTAGGATTAGTGTGAGGGTAGTGATTTTTGCCTTGGGATAAGAAAGATCACAATAATGTGCAATGGATAAGAGAAATCAAGTAAGGTAATAGATGCCAATATGCAACATGTTGATGAATAGACTCAACCTTGTCAAGAGCACCAAATGAAAAATGGATGGAAGATGTGATGGAAGGAACTTGCCCCCAAGTGAAGAGTGCAAGTAGGAGGAATTATGTGTGACACCTGTTTGCCAGGTTTTCATCATGATACTTATCCAAGGTGCCACAAGAAGTGGTTTTCACCATAGGATGAATCTTTTTCTTTTTACTTTTGCTACCAAGGCGCCTGTTTACCAGGTTTTCACCGAGGCACTTTTTTCTCTTTTTCAATTTTTTTGTTCTTTTCAGATTTTAAGGAGGAACTTATGTATCTTCCTCTTTGGATGGTTATTCTTTGAAGGGTATGCTATGATAGGCCAAGAATGTTGAAATTATGCTCAAAGATGCTGATAAGGTAATGGTAAGATATGAAATGGAGAATAAAGGGGTTGGTAGCCAAGAGTTTATGCATTGGATTGGAATAGAGGAATGGAAGGATATGGGATGGATGGGATGTATGGACCCAATATGGAAGAATAGTGAGTAGATGTAGGATATTGGGTGGGGTAATGAGAGCTTTGTTTTGGAAAGATAAACATTGGCACACATCTTGAAGGGAAGTGGAATGATCGAGGAAAAGGAGATGAAATGGATTGAAGTTTTGAAATGGGAGAGGATACGTATCTTGGTACATGAGGACCCAAGAAGGATGAAGACATATTAAAAGCAATAAATTTTGGGACATGAGGACCCAAAATAAGTGTAGGAGATGGAAATTATTTAAAGCAAGATGGCTTAGAAACCTTTGGAAGCTTGGATGCCAACTCTGACTTTTCCTTTTTGTTTAAGCCTTTTAAGAGAGACTTGGGAATCCACATAACCTTTGATTTTATATTTGTATCCAAGTCCTTTAGAGGAGACTTGGCAATCCAATTAGCTTTTGATTTTCCTTTTCTTTTGGATGATTTAGAGCGTAATTCTTCCATGATGGGTTTAGGAACCCATATTTTCTTTGATATTATTCTTTTCTCAGTGGACCTTTGTGGTCTCTTGAATGTTTCCTTTTTCTTTGTATTCACCTGTTGATTAGATTGGACATAGTGACCTTCGTATGTAAGTAAATTCTTGAATTTTTTATTTCTTTGTTTGACATCCAAATTGCTTCCAAAAGACTTGGGAATTATGGATGAATAAGGCTGATATGTGTGTGCTAAAATGTTGTCACACTTCTATGAATCATTCCATTCAGTGTTGCTCAAGAATGAGGCCTCAAATATTGATCCATAGCTCTCTAGTCATGGATGTGTAAAAATGTAAAATGAAGGCCCTCAGATTGACCTAGTTGTGTCTATTGCAAATACACCATGAAACGAGAGA
>MU226618.1:631088-643914 GCA_018584345.1 Thuja plicata
ATTGATTATGATTTGATCAAGGAAATTGATATAATTGATATTGTTGATATTTGAAAATATTGATTCAGGGATTTGATAAATTGAGAAATGGGGGCCCAAAGTCTAGGCAACCATTTTAGGGTGCATATAATATGGATGGTTTCTATAGATCAATTGATATGGAGGATTCAAAGATACACATTTTTGTTGATCTTGATAGGAGATAGGGTAAGTGGATGGAGGGATATATGGACCCAATATAGATGGAAGGTTTGAATCTTTCAGCTTTTGGACATATGGACCAAGGATAGATTTGGAGGATGGGGAAGGTTAATTATTGTGTTTAAGTGGAGGAATATAAGGTGTGAAATGAGTATCAACATCTTTAGAGTGAGCTTCATAGGCAAGGGTCTTTTGTTTCAAATTCATCTTTATAACCATAGGCTCATGTGTAACTTTGATAGGAGCCATTTTAACAGGAACTATTGATGCTTGAGGTGATTTATTATCCTGTAAGGGATTTGGAGGAATAATGTTTTCTGGAGGTGGATATGGAGGATTATGTGAAAGATATGATGGGATATGTTGATCTTGACAAGGGTCTTTGTATAGTGGAGGAAGAGTACTTTGCTCTTGGTTTTCAATAGAATTTTTTGAAGTATCACGATCTTACTTAGGAGATGGAGGGCTATGTAGCTCTTGAGATGGAGGAATATCTTCTTGAAGGTAATGAAAAGATATGAGGGGATCATCTTCAGATTGTAGGGATATGGGATCTTCATCAAATGTTGGAGGGAATAGGATAATGTCTTGATCTTGATCATCAGTAAGACTTGTTTCTTTGTTTTTTGTATTATCCTTTTGACATGGATCCACTCCAAAGGAAGAGATAGGATTTTTTATATTTATGAGGGATTCTTGAAGGATTGTTGGGGAATCATTCATAATAGGCCTCAAAGTACATAAGAGCTTAAGGTTTTTTATTTTAGGAGCAGGGAATGTACTCGCAACAAGATATAGATTAGCTTGGATTTCTTTTAAAGGTAGACCTTGAGGGTAGACATAGTTATCCTGAAAAGCATTAGGATCTTTGTGAGATGGAGGAAATTTTGAAATCCTTGAAGCTTTGTCAGATGGAGGAATAGTGGAAGAAGTAGAAGTAATATGTAGCTCATTTCTGGACATGGGTTTATGATTTTGATCATACTTGGGATTGGTATCTTCATTTGATAATTCATGAGTATCTTCAACTTTGATTATGGAATCATCAATTAGATCTTGGATTTTATGTTTTAACTCCATGCAATGTGAAGTTTTATGCTCATTATTTTGATGATAGGCACAGTAGGTACTCACAAATGACATTCCACATGAGGTGGTTTGAGGCAATGTGATGAGATTATTTTCAATGAGATCTGCTAGCATTGTTGTATAAGACTGTCTCAAAGGAGTAAAGGTTCTATCCCTTGGACATTTATATCCACTTGAACTCTCCAAAGAGATGTTGAATTCAATATTACAAGGACGTTGATCAAAGATAGGATTGACATGATCCTGTGAAATAAGCTCTTGATCAAATATAGGATTACCATGAGTAGGTTTCTCCTTTTTTGAAGAATGTGAAGACATGTGTGTCTTCTGATCATAGAGAAGAGGAAATATTGATTTTAGTGAAGACCCCTTTGATGAGATATCTTTTTCTTATTTTAATTCTTGAATTTTAGATTTCAACGCTTGCATTTTCTTAGATAGGGTTTTAATGAGAATCTCTTCTTCTTTGTTGTTAAAACCATAAAGTTCATCCCATTTTTTTTCAACCATCATAATATTGTCTTGATCAAAGTCTCTAAATGATGCCAAAACAATTTCCCAATTGTCTCAAATGTGTTTTTCAAATTTATAGTGAGTGTGAACTTGATGTTCAAAGTGAATGATTCCAGCGTCAAAGGGTTAGAACACCCTGATAGTGAGTTGGGAATCAATGAGAGTTGATTGTTTGAAATGAGTGACTCCAACATAAGAGGGTTAGAATGCCATGATAGTGAGCTGGGAATTGAGATGTTTTGCTGAGTGTAAAGACCACATGATTTGAGACCAATTGTGAGAACCCAAAAGGACATGCAAGGTAGACTTCTGAAAAAGTTTTGTAACAGTGACTGGAGGACCAGAAAAAGAAACAAGACAGACTAAAGAGCCAAAAGGGTACCTAAATATACTAAATTTCTCTGAGATACAACTCTGCAAGTGCCCACTATCCTAGATGTGATACACTAAATACAAGGTTCTTCTTAACCAGATGCAAGTTTTGATACCCTGGATGCAAGCTTTGATATGCAGGATGCGAGCTTTCTCCCTAGATGCGATGCATAAATGACCAAATGCAAGTTTTCTCCCTAGATGCGAGCTAAGGAAACCAGAAGTGACCTAAGACAGACAAGAAATGAGCCTCTGATGTTTTGTCATATTTTTGTTATTTGGTCTCAAAGTACGTGCAATTTTGTCTAACAATAAGGTTTTTCTGAGACTTTTCAGTGACCTGAAAAAAAACTTGTGTCAGGGAATGAATATTGTTGCTTGTTTTTGGAGTTATATTTTTAATGAGTTTTAAAGCACATCAAGAAAAGTTTCTTTGTTAAAGGATGATAAAACACTTTCCCTATTCCCTAGTTTCTAAGCATAGGATGAAAATCTTTGCTCGTAGACTCAGGTACACACTCAAATGCTAATCAGAATATGGCCATCACCAAGCACGCAATGGCTCCAGTCATGATGTCATATTATCTGACTCCAAATGCAAGTGAGGGCATGAAATAACGAGTATCTTGGGGCAATTACTATTTGCCTTGCACAAAGATTATAACCCTTTCAGGGATGAATCAGGTAATTTCACTACAAGTGTTTATTATGATGGGGCATACGTTCACAACCATCTCCCATAGAATTTTACAAGGCAAAATTGAGGCGTATAGCCCTATGAGTACTCAAATGTGTGTAGTCTCGCAAGCAAGATTCAAGCGGCTCTTCTCTACACACACTCAAGCATGTTCTTGTAATGATGTCGTAATTCAAAGAACAAAACTGATTACATCTTTCAAGACTTTATCCTACAAGGAAGCGATTATTTATAGTGAGTTGGAAGGGTTGGCGTAAAACCTGTCCTCACTTGGGTCATCCCGGGAGATTTTTTCTTCAACCGACAGGCCCTCTAATTTTTTGAAAGCATATAAAGGATTAACGAGCTTAGGAGTTCTATATTTTTTATTCTTCAAAAGAAGAAGAGAATACTCTCCTATTCCGTGTCATTTTCTCCCACAAACACTTCAATAAATTTCTTTCCCTCAAATAACTTCACTCAAAACACAATCTCCCATGATGAGTTTTTGATTCCTCCACTTGGAAGGAAGAGCAAATCCTCTAGTGAGATCAAGAAATAACCTTAAGTTTTATTCTTAATTCCTATTTTAGAAAACACAAAGTACTTGAAAAGAAAAGTTTGTTTTGTTCAATTTCCCCAAAGTCAAATGACTTTCTTGTTCAATTACTATCTCCAAAATTAAAGAATGAGTTGTTCAATTATCCTACAATATTAAATGTTTTGTGTTGTTCAATTTCTATCCAAAGGAATTAGACAATGAAGCTTGGTCAATTATCCCACAATGTTAAATGATTTGTGTTTGTTCAATTACTCTCCAAATAAAATTTAAACAATGAGGTTTGCTTTTGTTCAATTATCCCCAAATTCTTCTCAAGTCCTAATTCAATTTTTCAGTTTCTAATTTTCCTTGAAGGAAAAGAACATAATCCTCTGATTTATTTAGTAAATGATAGGGAAATGTCTTTAGTGTCAAAACTTTGAACAAATAAAATCAAGTTAGACTATCCAAACACCTGCAAACCACAAGTTAACAATTCCTCTCCACCTTTTTGAGAAAAAAGGTTTTGACAGCAATCTGCAATCAAAAATTAGGTTGTTGAAAAGATAGAAGCAAACCATATCAAAAGATTAGTGGTTAGACAATTTAATTTATAAATAAAATGACAAGATGTGATTTCCTTTACCAAAAATGATCCTAGAAACCTGGGATATGATCCAATTTCCCATATGCGATCAAATACACAAAAGGCGATACAAGATTTACCAGATGCGAGCCTTTACCGAAAATGATGTAGAATTTCTTGGATGCGAGCCTTGATATCCAGGATGCAATTAAATTTCCTTGATATGATCCAATTTCCTAGATGCGAGCCTTGGTGACTAAAGGTGATTCTGTACCTAAAAATAGAGAAGATAAATCAACCAAAAAATGAAGATAAAGTGAGGTAAAATTCAAGATTTTGCCCCACGGTGGGCGCTAGAAATGTGTGTTTTTTGTGTACCTATTGTCTGCAACACAACACTTCAATAAGTCATTATAAGAGTGAGAAAAAAAAAAAGAATTAGCAAGCATATCAATCACTAAAATCAACCTATTTCTCCCTATTTAAGAAGAGTGTAAATAATGCTATAATTGCCCTCAGATTATGCAGTAATCGGTGACATGCATTACTTAGAATGGAAGATTTTAATGCTTTCAATCTAAATGCTCAAGAAATGTTCATTTTAAAACTGCAAATTGAAAGATTATAACAATGCTATAAAAATGAGAGCTCAAATGCATTTAAGATTTATGAAAATAAGAGCAGCATAAGTTTACAATTAATAATTAAGAATTAGGGGCAGCATAAGGATGTTTTTCAAATTCTAAGATTAGGGGCCCATTGAGCTTAAAATTCATTCCATTTATAGAAGAATTTGGTGAATGAGAGGTTAGGATTGAAAGTGGAAGAGAGGTGGAGATTGAACCTTTGGTGATCTATGTGAGGTGATCCAAGTGATTTCTCTCTCATTGACTAGGGATTTGACTTTCCCTTTTGCAAATGGAGTTGTAATTAGGATTTATTTAATTCATTTTAATTAATTACTTTAGCCATGTTTTTTATTTATTTATTATTGAATTGAATTGATTTGATTTAATTGGCTAAGGCAATTAATTTAATTTAGTGATTAAATCACTTAGGAGATTAAATTGGATTTAAATGAATTATGTCAATTAATCGAAGAATTGTTTTGACATAATTAGGGGTATGATCACACTTAGGTAAAATAGGGTCTATGGTCAGAGTAGACCAAATTAGGGTGGTTACACCACCATCTGAAAGATCTCTCTATGTAGTCTCATATGCTAATCAAGCACCCCACTATGGCTCCTCATCACAGATCTGTGCAATACTATCGGGTCTCATGGGATACATTGTATCCTACCTTACTATCTCAAAATGTGAGTGACAATGAATCTCTCAACAATGTATCTAGTACATCCAATCAAATATCTACTCTGGAAAAAGTAAGGCATTTATCGTTGATCTTATTCCCACTCCTCGCATTCAAGGTATAGTCGCCACTTGACCACTGTCACGTCATCAAGAACTCGAAGCTAATACTCCAGCTTACCCAAGTGGGGCTACTAGACATAACTTGAATACATGTACACATAAGGATCCTCTGGTGTCCATTGTCTATCCATAATCGGCCATGTAACCGGGATGTGCTCCCAGGCCCATATCTAAAGAATAAGTATACCAATAGTCATGCTTCGAGAGTACTCATACACAATCTCATGTAACTCTCTATACAGATGGGCCAAGATACAACTACCCCATCCAAATATGTGGGTAGAACTAATCATCTTCTCTAGCATACCAACCCAACCACACATAAATTCATGTTGTCCACGGCCAGGCATCAGAAAACCTCTTATCAATCCAATATGAAACACAGGAAGGCGCTCATACTGAGCTAACATGTAGTCCCAAGTCAGATATCAACATGTAATGGAGGGATCTACAAAGAATCTATGAGCATCTGCAATAGATACAGTAGAGCGAGACTTGAAATGAACCTCACAACCCATCACAGGAATGTGCATGATCTGCCACATAGCCTCCGGGGTAACTGTCATCTCATTGGTAGGAAGATGGAAGGTATTGTGCTCTCAGTGCCATCTTTTAGCAAGAGCAGTCAACAACCCTTGATTTACCCTAATGTTAGGTAAATTGATCAAAGAGTATAGTCCTAATCAACCAATAATTTGTCACTTCACCTCAGTCAAGGAACGAGCTAATGTAAGGACACACACAGGTTGGGGCCTCGGAAAGATACAATAGGAAACTTTGTCTGTCAGATAGAAAGTAAAGACTTACATCTGTATTTCAGCTAAGAAAACATGCAAAAGATCTAACAGCTAGTCTTTTTAACAGATACATAGATGCAATTCAGTCGTACTTGATGTTCTAAACAGTATACTAAAAATGACCCTATTTTTCCCAGATGGGATCCTATTTTTACAAGATGCAATGGAAAACACCATATGGGATCATTTTTTCATAGGATGTGACTATATTCATGTTTTGGACAAAATCAACCAAAAGCAACTCACTGACAGATGATAGGATGCGATCTTGTTTCTATGGGATGTGATCCAGAAATTTTCCAGTTTCTGAATGTGACGCAGGATTTACTAGATGTGATCCGGAACCCCAGATGCGACTCAAAACTAGTTGGCCTATAACTAGAGCAAAAATGATCGAAAATAGAAATAAGAAGCATAAAAAGATAGGTCTCGATGTACTCACTAGGGGTGCATAGTGTTCCGGCCACTCGTGAGATGCACAAGCTTGAATCGATGCCTCTCAACGGGGACCACCATCTTCTCTCCAAAGCTCATAAAATTACCAAGGAAAAAGTGAAAATGAAAGGGTAAAAAGTCATTTTTGAGGCTTATATTGACCTTTTAGGGAAAAAAAAAATCTCTAGAACCCTTAGCAAACTATCATTACTCTATTTTGTTCTCCTCAAATCTATCGGGAATGAAATCCAACATGCAGAGAGTATCAATCATAGTGCAGTAAAAATTTTGTTACAGTCTACACTAAATGTAGAATTGATCTATACATACAGAAAATGGTTCACAAGATTTATGAAATCAAATTTTCAAGGTTCTATTGCAACAAGCTACACATCACATATTTACAATCTTAGTCGTACATCATTTTATCATGCTCATAATTACATTTCAGAGTAATCAAATTGGTAAAATTGTGTTTTCTCTTAACACATTTTTGCTCCATCTCATCTTCTCTTTGATTCTTCCTTGATCCAATCAAGTGTTCTATCAATTTATCATTCTAAAGAGGGATTTCATTATTATTTCCTTTGATTTTGTTCCCGAGGGGGTATGATCACACTAAAAATTAATCAAATTCTTTCTCAAAAAGTAAAACTGACTTCATCATCAAAAGACTAGGGGCATGGCAGTTTCATTCGATCAAGTTGGGATTGTTGGATAGAAGGTTTCAGTGCTAAAAAAGTCATATATCTATGTCTACAATCTCTCAAATATTTATCAAGCTCTCAGCAGCTTTGTACTAACCTTCATTTGATCAAGTTTGGAGTCAGTATTATCAATTATCGTTCAATC
Organism: Thuja plicata; assembly: GCA_018584345.1. NCBI lineage: Eukaryota > Viridiplantae > Streptophyta > Pinopsida > Cupressales > Cupressaceae > Thuja > Thuja plicata. The sequence continues at coordinate 638,585 of MU226618.1, forward strand.
AAGTTTAGGATTGATACCTCAAAGCTCTCTGCTTCTTCGTACTCACCTTAGTTCAATCAAGTTTGGAGTCAGTATTATCAATTCTTGTTTGATCAAGTTCAAAATTGGTATCTCTAGATCTGTGTTCAATCTACCTTCATTCAATAAATTTTGAATTCGATACTATCATTCTTAATTCAATCAACTTCAAGATTGGTCTCATTAACTAAATTTTGTTCAATCAAGTATGGAATTCTCAAACTTTCTGAAGTCAACGTCAGACATTCTTTGTATCAATGTGTTGCTCACACATTAATTCAAAGAGGGGAAAATGTAATTACCCTAATTTGGTCTACTCTAACCAAAGACCCTATTTGACCTAAATATGATCATACCCTCAATTATGTCAATCCAATTATTCAATTATTGTCATGATTCATCAAAATCAAAATAATCTCTGAAATCAAAGTGATTTCATCACTGCCTCACATTAATTACCTTGGCCTATTAAATCAAATCAATCCCATTAAATCTTTGGCTAAAGTAATTAATTAAAAGGCATTTAATAAAACTCTCAAAATGCAGCTCGTCACTTGCACATGGAAACTCAATCCATGGACCAATGATAGTTCATTCACATGGATCACTCACATGGATCACCAAAGATTCAATCCTCACCTCTCCTCACAAATTAATGTCAACACTTCATTTCTCATTTTCTTCCATAAAAGGATTGAATTTTGAGCTCAATAGGTCCTAATTTTTAGAATTATAATTGCACTCTTATGTTGTTCATTTGGTTTCATGAATTCATAGCTAATTAGATAACTCTTTCTTTTGTGCTTTAATGAACCATTTTAGCTTGAATTGAAAGATAGATAGTTTGAATTTCACTTGAATCTTCCATTCTAGGATTGAATGTGTCACTGATCTAATGCATAATCTGAGGGAAAATTTATAGCTTAGATCATACTCTTTCTAGATAGGAAGCAATATGTTGGTTTCCTTTGGATTTCTATGCTTTTCAATTGAATTTGACGATTCTAACAAATGATATAATGACATATTGAAGTGTTGTGTTGCAGCTTGTAGGTATAATAATCACACACACAAAATGTTGTTGTTGCCAGATTGGGACCTCCAATCAACATTTATCATTGATCAAATAAGGAGGCAACCATACTCATTGTTAAAATATGTGTTTGAAATTGGTGATATAATAGGAGGATCAGGTTTTGATCCAAAATCCAAAATGTTGGCAATCTATTCATTGGCCCCATCTACCCAGAAGCCTCACATGATAAACATTCAAGAGGAAAAAAGAGCTGACGGGATGACATGGAATTCACAGAATACAAGGGATACTGAGATTTCCAATTTCATGATACAAGTCTATTTTATGATCTTTGAAAAAATAGAGGATTTATCAAGGAGGTACACAGAGACCTATCATCAATTGGTCTCCATTGAAAATAAATATGAAGAGGTGATAATGAAGAATGTGACTATGGAGGATAAAATAGGGGAATTGAATGAAAAGATTGCAAGTACTTTGATGTCTTCTCAAGGTAAAGGTATGGATGATGTATAAATTGAGGTTTAGACATATTTATTTCTAGTTTCTATAGATTTTCATGTTCCTATTGAAGCGAAATCCAAGCTGGAGGACTATGAAGGCAGAGTTGATAAGCTTGAAGAAACAAAGCATATGGGAGAAATAATGCCTTTGATAGAAGTATTGAACTATAGGGTTGGTATCCTAAAGGGTAAAATAAGTGTAGTACATGGCTTACATGATTATTTGAAAGAAGCTGGTGATATTTTTGTTGGTGCTTTAATATTTTTTCAACCTTTATACGATGTAAGGTTAGGGAGGAATGTGCTTATGGAAAAATTGGATACTGCCATGGAATACATAGATGATCTTCCTGATAAGATAAATTTGACTAAAGACATGGTGGCAAGTGTAAATTCTTTGTATGCATTTTTTAAGGAAAATGACTCAATAATAAAAGGTAAATTAAAGGTTTTTGGTGAAACATATCAATCTATTATTCCTCCCATTTATGACAAGGATGGTAATTTGAAACAAATTGATTTATGGGGAGGAGAGATTGATATGATTTCAAAGAATACAGAGGTGATTCTAAATATGGACAAGGACATTGATGTGCACGGGTTCAATGAGATATTGGATTTCCTTTTCAAAGCTGAGGTGGTTTTCACCATGTTTATTTTAGATGCAAGGGATGTCACTAATTCTCGTTGGTTGGAGTCAGTTACAAAGCTAGAGGTTGCAAATGGGTTCAGTTGGCCTACAGATAAGGAAGTTTCCATATGGGAGAAGATGCTAAAGGGAGGTAAGAAGGCCTCAAGATGGTTTTTTTGTTCAAGAGGTTAGATGACTTGGCACCTGGGCGATGATAACAGACATGATAACTACATTCAAAAGGCATCTTGATTTTGTTGTTATAGCTATAGATGACCTCCGGGACATATAAAAAAGTTATTCTAAATATCAATAGACAAAGGTGCCAAAGTCTAAGTGTTTCTCATCTCCCAGGATCAAGTTCAAGTTTCTTTTTTGTTTCTTGGTTCTTATTTTCTGTCTATTTCTCCTTGCTATTTTAAGTTGTAATTTCTGAAGCTTGTTTTATTCCTTACCTATAAAAGGAATTCCAAGATCACTTTGGAAAAAGAGAGAAGTCAGTCTATTGATAGAGTATACAGATGGATGTGTTTTAGTGGTTTTTAGAGTAAATAAAGGTTTGATTTGAATCTTTGAATATTTGGGATCAAGAATTTTGAGTCTCTAAGCAATGTACGGTGGAAATGACTGGAGCATAAATGAAAATAGATTTGTATCTTATTTCGCTCCTATGTGTTGAATTTGTGAGTTATGAGTAATATAATTGAAAGTTTTATATTGTTCATCACAATGTTTCAATGTGTATGAGTTTTTTTGTGCTTTGACCAGGGATCAATTAAATGCTTTCAAATAAATTATAGTCTCACAGATTTAAACATAAGGATTTCTAAAGAAGTATAAGTTGGAATTATATGCAAGGATTATTGTAAGGCAATAATTCTTGTATTGGTGTCATTTGAATTTTATCTGTTTATGCAAAGTTTGGAGTTCATAATTTGTTGCCCAATTTGGATAAGGAACTTGTTAGTTTGTTAAAGTATTTCCATATCATGATATCCTTCATGTATATTTTTTCTATCACAAATTTAAAATAAAGAGATCCTTCAATTAGTTTTGTTTTGTGATTATGATCATGATAACTTTTCATGCTCCTTTCTAAGTTGAAGATCAATAAAGGGTTAGCCACCATTTAGTATCTCCTTAGGTTAATGAGCCTTCTATGAAAACATCTATTATCATGATTCATAAATATGTATGATAAGGAGACTATTTAAAGGAATCAAGGTATACCCTCCTAGGTTTAGCAGAGCCTAAAGTGAAGAATGGTTTTAGGTCTTTGTTAGTTGGTCATATCCTAAAAGTCAAGACCCATAATTGAATTTGGAATCTTTGTAGTATTTGATTTGAGTGTATTGGTGGTTTTAAAAGAATAAATCCATTTCAAGAACCAAAACTACCTAAGGGATTTGGTAAGTATCAAGGAAATTTTCCTTTGAAATGTTTTGCAATTAATAAGATTGGTCATATTGCTTCAAGATGTCTTGATAGAGAACATAAGTACAATCCTAAGAAATTCAAGTCTAAATATTAGAAGAAGTATTATTATGTTGTTGATGAAGGTGTGACTGATGATGAACCTAAAAAGAGTGAAGCTAAGATTGTGTTTATTGCTATCAAAGATGAAGATCCTAATTTTTTGAATGAATAAAAATCCTTGATTTCACATGTGGATAAGATGGATGAATGGGTTATTGGCAGTGGATGTTCACAGTACGCGATCGAAGACAAAAACAAATTTTGCAAATTGGAAAGGTATGATGGTGGTGTTATCAGATTTGGTGATTATGCTCCTTGCATGATCAAAGGAAAAGGTTTTATTACTCTTGATGGTGATACTAATAATGCTGATGTTCTATATGTTGAAGGTTTGAAATATAGTCTTTTGAGTGTTGGACAACTAATTGATAAAGGATACAACTTACAATTCAAGGATGAAATGTGAGAGATTAGTGGAAGATTTGGAATTGAGATTTCTATAGGAAGAAAGACTAAAGGTAATGTATTTCATGTGAATAATTCTGAGAGTAGATGCTTGATTGCTAAGATTGATGACAGTTGTTTGTGGCATAAGAGTTTTTGTCATGTGAAGTTTGATAACATTGTGAAGATAAGTACTACAAGAGCTATTAGAGATCTTCCTAAATTGTTGAAGCCTGCTAATGCGATGTGTAAGGAATGCCAGTTGGGTGAATTCAATAAATCTACTTTTAAGAGCAAGAATTATTCTTTGAGTGAAATTTTGGATTTGGTGCGTACTGGTCTATGTTTTATTGCAAGAACAAGAAGTTATTATGGGGAAAAGTAGTTCATTCTATTCATTGATGATTATTCTACAATGATGTGGGTTACATTTTTTAAAGAGAAATCTGAAGCCTTTGACAAATTCAATATTTTCAAAGCTATGGTTGAGACTGAAACGAGATTAAAGTTGAAATGTTTGAGATCAGACATAGGTGGTGAGTTTACTTCTACTGAGTTGAACACTTTTTGTGAAGATCATGGAATAAAGAGATAGATGTATCCTCCATGAATCCCATGGCAAGATGGCATTGCAGAGAGAAGAAATATAACTATCGTAGACACTACTATAACCATGATGATTGAAGGAAATATTTTGTAGATCTATTGGAGAGAAGTTGTTAGTGTACGCCTCTCTTCCCCATGATTCATGATTCCCAAGCTTTCTAAAGGCAAGGGTCAGTAGCAAAGGTTTCACAAATGATATAAACCAAATACACGATACTACTAAAATGAATAACAATGAAACGTAATCAATAAAATGTACAAGCAAGAGAAAGGAACACAAATGAATGCAAACCCCACGACGCTTGAAGCTTCTATTGTTTCTCTCTACTTCTTTCGAAACACTGTTCTTGATGCTCAGTATTGGCGGGGTAGTGTCTATGACTTGAGAGGTGTTGAGAAGTTGCTAATTGAAATGGGTGTGTGATCGCAAGATGGCTTGAATGCTAGAACCAAACTGACGGAGTAATGGTGCGCAAGAGCTTGAAATCTTAGATCCTTCAAATGGTTATGAAGGGTTTATTATATAGGAATTGGTGATGATATGAACGGTTGAGATCAATCCCAGAGATAGGGAGATGAACGGTTGAGATCAAAAGGAACTGGAGAGGTCCTCAGT
>MU226618.1:644335-658635 GCA_018584345.1 Thuja plicata
TTTGATTAGATGATTTGGGGAATGAATTTAGAAGAAAATAGATGATTAATTAATAATTAAAAAACCATTAATTAATAGATGAAAATTAGTGTTTTTAATGTAAAGTCGCAAGCCTGTCCATTTTAGGATGTCTACATTTGCCCCTCTTTGATGCGATGTGACTTGTCATAGTGTGTCAATGATTCTTTGATTTTGCCCCAGCTTGCCCTGGTAGCAATAGGTGTATTTATGCCCCCTCAACAAATTTGAGTGAAAAGTCGCGAGATGAGCGTTGATTTGTTGAAACTACAATTTCAAGAACTGGGTAGGGATGGTGGGAGAGACAGAGGATGGGGTAGGGGTGATGATGGAGGCAATAATCCTGGTCCTGGGGGTGCTGGCGGAGGGGTTAGGACCAGAGTTGGCCAAAGTGGGGGTCGTACTAGTGCTCCTAGAGTTGGGTTGGGTGTCATTTTGGAGGAGGAGGAGGCACCCCAGTTAGTTCAGAGGGTGCGCAAGTGGACAGCTGTAGTTTTGGCTCCCAGACATGAGGATAGGGTTATTATTAAGGATGTTGACATGGAGATTGCCGATATAGACGTGGAGGCTCTAGATGAGCAGAGTGCAGAGACAGGTTCCTCTAGGGATAGTGGCAGTACTGGGAGCAGCATAGGGGAGAGTTTGGAGAGTTCGGATGATTCTTTGGTTCTCAGGCAGAGAGGAGGTGAGGGACTGGGAGGCCAGGTGGAGGAGGGGGACATGGATGTGGCTATGGGTGGTATGGACGATGATCCCTCGGAGGTGGAGTGCCTCACCCAGCAGGTTCAGGACCTTCAGGTCTGACTCGCCCTATCTGATGCACGTGCTATTGCTTTAGAGGCTTGGGTTACGGCAGCTGAGTCCTGAGAGCGACAGGCTCAAGCCAAGGTCTACTCATTCATAGACAGTGTATAGGATGTTGCACATAGAGATATTCTGGACAGGTATTACATATCTAGGTGAGATGCTCAGAGGGAGATTGATTACTGGAGACGGCATTATGAGGGCACAGTTCTGGCAGAGCATAGAGTGCCTAGCTACACCGCTTCCCAAAGATCAAGCCAAGCCCAGCATTCCCAGAGTAGTGGTATTGGAGCTCCCAGTTCATCTTATAGACCACCTTCTAATATGCCACCCCCTAGTCCACCTCCTGGTGAGGGTGGAGGTAGCACATGCTGATTCCATTATGTATGATGTACCATTTTTGCAGTGATGCCATTTTATACACTCTGAGTAGTACCATTTTTGTATCCTGATACACTGATATTTATTGATATACATGTTGATTACCTTCTTTGATTAGACTTGCGACTCTTCATAGTACTCAGATATTTTGATTTATATGAGATGCAGCTATTGTTTTTGATATGATGTGTCATTGTTTACTTTGCTATATGTATGATTCTACATGAGTTGGTGGTTTAGATGATGAGATGTATATGCAAATGTGTTTCTATTAAGCAGACTCGTATATGGATGTTTTACTTTTCCTATGTTACTGACATGCTCATGCAAGATGGTAGATATGAAATGTATGTTATATGAGATGCTTATGGATGCATGTGTTTTTATGATTTATCATGTATGCAAACTACCATGTTTTGTTACTTTTTTGATGCACTTAATGAATGAATGCAATCTATTATGCACAAAATATCTGGGTAATGCATGTGTTAGTTAGAAAGAAGTTAGTTTGGATAGATGTTCTCTGAGATTGATTTAATAGAATGTAATCATAGAAAAGTTTCCTTTTTTGCATTTTTGGATAGATTTGATCTGATAGAAAGGATGAATGTCCCAAGTCACTACCCATGTTGCCAATATTTTTCATCATTGCATCTTTTTTGTATTTTCTGATATTCTGGAAGAGCGTCAAATGATCTAGATCACATACCACCTGGATACCGCCATGACCTCTTGATAGCGGAAGGAGTAGAGAGATAGAATAGAAAGAGACCCATAGCACACCCAAATATTGACCATCTGGGTTCGACTGTGTTCCCTGTTTGAAAAGAAAGAGAGCCAAAAGCACCCAGATATTGACCATCTGGATACCGCTTGTCCTCTGAATTAATCTAAAACAAAGAAACCAAGATAGAACTCCTATGCACCCAGATTCCATCTAGATAACATTGTGAGCTCTTGATTTCCGAAAGGGAAATCCAAGCAAAAAAGATAGAACTCCTACACCCCTATAGTACATCTGGATAGCATCATGAGCTCTTATTTGCAACATAAAGGGAAAGACCATAGAAACCAAGATAGAACTATAAAGCACTCAGATTCCATCTGAATAGTGCTACGAGCTCTTGATTCTATAAACCAAACAAGCAAAGAGAAGGAATGTCCAATTCTTTCCCAAGGTTAAGCTCAGATCATGGAACTCCATGGCTACCAGATAAGTGACAGTGCCTACCGCATTTATCCTAAATCATCATGGCCCTGAAATTAAAGTGAACATTCAACAGACAGCAATCAAATAAAATAAATCATGATCTATCATAGCTACTCTCCTCACATGGTGGATCCTGGAGTAGCGTAAGAACATAACCGTGAAATATAGACTGACATCTGACCAACTTGACTGACCTATTCAATATTTTTGTATGGTTCCTCGATGCAGTTGGATTCTCTTGATTGGCTCAAACTCTTTGGATAGGCTTGATTGGCTTGATTGCTTTGATCGTGTTGGCAGCTGATCAAGCTGTGTCAGATGTGCCAAATGCTTGTTCGCAAAGCTCATGATTATGATAGTATTGATTGATAGATTTGATTGTTGTGATCATGTTGGCAGTTGATCAAGCTGTGTCAGATGGGCCCAATGTTGGTTTGCAAAGCTCATGATTGTGACAATTGATAGCTTGGCTTGCTCGACTGTTGCTTGTTGATTGAATTGATAGATTGAAAAAGTTATGTCAGATGAGCCCAATGTTGATATGTAAAGCTCATGATTGTGACATTTGATTGACTGGGTGTGCTTTCCCCTTACTCTCTTGATAACTGAGTTGGTTTTATTGCTTTGGGATTTTGCAATATTTGAATGTTTTTTTTTTTTTATGAAGATTGATTTTCTCTTGATTTTTGATCTTTTTAGGATTTTTTGATGAGTTTTCCAATTTTTAGGATTTTTCAGGACATTTGGAATCACCCCCTAGTCTAGTGGACCAGTATTAACCATGGGTAAGTGCTTGGTTCTCAGAGGGGATCGTGCTTCTGGATATTTTTTGGGATAGTCAGTCTTGCATTTTGAAGTGTGCTCAAGCTTTTGCAGCTCATTGATGGTGAAGCTGGATTTGAACACTTGGCACATGTTTACCAGGTTTTCACTAAGGTACCTACTTAATAGTGCATGATTGCCAGGTTTTCACTGAGAGAGTGATTTTATTTCTCTTTACTTTTTTTCTTTTTTGATTTTTTTGGTTGTCGCCAGGGCGCCTGATTGCCAGGTTTTCGCCAAGGTAACTTTTTGTATTTTTATTTTTATTTTTTGGGTATTTTCTGGATATGTAGCCATAGAGGCCTTAAGAGTAGAACCTCTTTAGGTGCATGTTGTTGATGTATTTGGGGAGATGATCTCCTTCTAGTGTTGCTAGTATGAATGCCCCACTATGAGTAGAGATGATAAAATAAAAGGTCCTAACTAGTTAGGCTCAAACTTGCCAGGTTTGACTCGCTCTACTTGATTCTTCTAATTTTCCATGAGGACAAGGTCTCCTACCTCAAATTTTTGTGGCTTTACCTTCTTATGATAGTTCCTTCTAAGGCAATTCTGATAGCCTTGTAAGTGGTTGAAGGCATGTTGCCTTCTTTCATCTAGTAACTCTAGTTCGCTGAGCCTTGCTACCCTATAGTCTTCATCTAAAACTAGGTTCTTCAATGATATCCTTAGGGATGGGATTTCTACTTTGAGGGGTAATATCACCTCTGATCCATAGACTAGGGAGAAAGGAGTTTCTCCTATAGGTGTTCTCATGCTAGTTTTGTATGCCCATAATGCGGGACTAAGCTGTAAATGTCAGTCTCTCCCTGATTCGTTCACTACTTTCTTCAGGATTTTCAAGATTGTTTTATTTGTAGCTTCAGCTTGGCCATTCCCTTGAGGGTAGTAAAATGAGGAGAACCCTTGTTTGATGTGGAACTGTTCACATAGGTCTTAAATATCCTTGTTCTGGAAAGGTGTACCATGATTTGTCAGGATTGTTTGGGGTATCCCGTATCGATAGATGATGTGGTTAAGTATGAACATTGTTATTTTCTTTCTAGTGATGTAAGTGAGGGGAATTACTTCCACCCACTTGGTGAAGTATTCCATTGCTGCTATGATGTACTTGTGTCTGTTTGCTAAAGAAGGTGTGATTTTGCCCACTAGGTCAAATCCCCACATTGAAAATGGTAACGGTGATGTAATGGGATTTAGTTCCTGGGCTGGTGCATGGATGAGGTCTCCATGAATTTGACACTTTCTACACCTTTGAAAATGCTTGTGTGCATCTATCTCTATTGTGGGCCAATAGTATCCCATGCGGATTATCTTCTTAGCTAAGCTATTGCCACCTCCGTGGGTTCCACATATTCCTTCGTGTACCTCGTACAAAGCTTTCTAGGATTCCATAGAAGTGAGACATCATAGTAATGTTCCATCTAGACTTCGTCGGTATAGAGTAGTTGAGAGGATGGTATACCTAGAGGCTTGGCAGATGAGGGATTTTTGCTGGTTCCTAGACAAGTTTGGAGCTAAGACATTGTTTTGGAGATAGCTATATACATCTTGGTACCATGGGGACTCAGGACCAATAAGGACACATGTTGATTCTGTGATAGATGCCTAATGTGATGGCACCAAGAGTTTCTCCACTAGAAATTGGAATTTGGTATCGTTACCTGGCATATCAATCAGTGATGCTATAGTAGCCATTGCAACTACTGCTTTGTTTTGTGCTTGTGGGACTTGCTCGAAGAGAATGTAATGGAACTTGGTGCGTAGTTGTTCCAGTTGTGCTCTATATGGTATGAGCTTCTCATCTTTGGTCATATAATCATTGTTGACCTTACTGATGACCAACTGTGAATCACCAAAGACTTTAAGGTTTTTGATTCTCCATTGAATGGCTATCTTTAGACCGATGACCAATGCTTCATATTCTGCTATGTTGTTGGTGCATTGGAAGTTAAGTCTGAAAGACTTTGCAATTGTATCATGATTTGGAGTGATAAGAACTATCCCTGCCCCCTCACCATGGTTCGTACATGATCCATCAAAATAAAGTTTCCATACCTAGATCACCGGTTGTAGTGTCATGATAGATTCATCAGGAAAGTCAGAGATAATAGGCTGGTGATCTTGAATTGGTGCCTCTGCTAATTGATCTACTATCACTTGTCCTTTGATAGCCTTTTTGTCTAAGTACTCAATGTCAAACTCACTTAAGATCATTACCCACTTTGCCAGTCATCCCATGAGCGCTGCTTTGCTTAGGAGGTACTTGAGAGAATCAATATGTGCAACCAATTTCATTTGGTGACTCAACATGTAGTGTCTTAGCTTCTGGGAAGTGAAAACAACTACCAGGCATGACTTCTCAATTGGCGTATAGTTTAGCTCATATCCAACCAAAGTCCTTCTTAGATAGTAGATGGCCCTCTCTTTTCCTGCGTCATCATGTTGTGCCAAGAGTACACCTAACGCTGATTCCATTGCTGAGATATATAGAAGCAATGGTCTACCTTGTACTAGTGGTACCAATATAGGAGACTTAAGAAGGTAGTCTTTGAATATCTGAAATGCATGTTTGCATTGCTCTGTCCATATGAACTTGATGTCTTTATGCAATAGATGTTGGAATGGGTGGCACTTGTCTGCCAGTTGAGCTATGAAGCGTCTGATCAATTGGAGCCTTCCTTGTAACCCTCTTAGTTGTCTCAGGTTTGATGGTGGAGGCATGTCCAATATTGCTTTGACCTTTGTTGGATCCACTTCGATTCCTCTATGTGATACTATGAATCCCAGTAATTTTCCCGCTGTGACACCGAATACACACTTTTTTGGGTTTAGACGGACTTTGAATTCCTGCATTCTGTTGAAGATGGGTCCCAAAACCTATAGATGATCCTTTCAAATTATTGATTTGTCTAGTATGTCATCCACATAGTCTTCCATTGTCTTGTGGATGAGATCATGAAATATAGTCATCATAGCCCTTTGATATGTCGCTCTGGCATTCTTTAGACCAAACGACATGACATTCCAACAATATGTTCCCCAAGGACATGTGAAAGATATTTTGTGTTGGTCCTTCGGTGCAATCCTTATTTGATTGTAACCTGAAAAGCCATCCATGAGTGATAGCATATGATGTCCGGCAGTTAGGTCTACTATCATATCAATGTTTGGTAAAGGAAAGTCATCCTTGGGACATGCTATATTGAGATCCTGAAAGTCTGTGCAAATCTGTATCTGACCACTATGATTTTTAACTGGTACCAGATTAGATATCCAATCTGTGTATGGTATAGGTCTGATGATTTTGGCATCCAGGAGATTTTTTAGTTCTGCCTTGACTAGCAATGCAACGTGGGGATGCATCTTTTTCAGCTTCTGTTTGACAGGTTTGGCATTGGGTAGCAATGGGAGATGGTGTAGCACTAGTTCTGGATCTAATCCTAGCATATCCAAGTAGGACCATGTGAAATTGATCAATCTTCCTTTGAAGAAACTGATGAACTGTTCTCTCTCCTCAGGAGTGAGTGATTTTGCCAAGTATATGTTCCTTGGGTTCTTGTCATCCCCCAAGTTGATTTCCTATGTTTCTTCTGCTAATAATGTTGATTTCTCCTCTGTTAAGGGGAGGAGTTCTTTCTTTCCATCTTATAGCGCCTCAGTGAGGTTTTCACCAGAAGATACATCTTCTTTTAGCTTTTTATTCTTTTATTCTTTTTTCTTTTGTGGACTGGAAAGAGGAGCTTCCTCCTTGAAATATGTTACTCTATCTAGGTTAATGGAGAAGCCTGACTTGTGATCTCCTAATGGAATGCCTTCTCTTAGTCCCACGAAATGAGCTATCGCCTCATAATTCTCAAAGACATCTAGATCAGGTGGCCCTTATTGATCCCATTCTATAAGCTCAGGGTGTACAAGACAGACACTTTTTCTACTGTTTAGCTCTAGTTGACTGAGTGGGACTGCTGATATGGTGCCTAAAAAATTGGACTATGATGTGGACGCACCACTTGAGGTTTGATAAATGACATGTTTGTCTATACAGGGTTGTTCGATGATGGTTAGTTGGTCAAACAAGTCTGCTAGATTTATGATAATGATGGCCTGAGGGGAAAAATATGGGATTGATGGTTCAGAGTCATGGAGGGATCTCCACTCATACTCATGGGATTCAATCTCAATGGAATGTTCATCTGATGTCTCACTTCCTTGATTATCATTGATTGCTATGTGTAGGTTTATTTGGGATTGTGTGGTTCCCTCTTCGGTGGGAAACAACTGTGCTAATATGTTGCTTATTAGGACATGCTCTGTGTTGTGCCCCTGGTGCATCTCTGCTATTTTCTCATGCTTGACTTGAATGTCTTGAATCATAGGACTAGTGCTTTGTTGTCCATATCCCAGACCTCTTGTGTTTCTCTGGGTTGGTGGAAGAGGAAATTCATATATGCCTTGTTGTCTTTCCCCCAACCCAGTTGTACCATCATACCCAAATCTTTGTATCATTGTGTAACCGTTACCATAGTTTGACAAAGGTAATGGAGGTCAGATTGTTTGAGGGGAATCTTGGTATAACCAGGTATTGATGTCTTGTTCAAAAGGATTTTCTTCCACTATGTCTCCCCACCAGACAAAGGTTGTGGGTGGACATCTGAATAGAATAGGCTGCGGAGTTTCTGTTAAAATAATAGGTTGTGGCATGCCATGAGTTCTTGGGCTTTGAGGCATGTGTATGATGCTAAAAGCTTCTTCATATCTATATACACCACAGCCCTTGTCTGTGATGGATATCTTGCCTGCTTTCTGAGTGATATCTTTAAGTTTTGAATCTGAAGAAGATGAGATGCTTGCATCTTGTTTAATAACTATATTCCTGATGCTCGTGTGACATCCTTGGGATTTGAATCTGAAGAGGATGGGATGCTTGCATCTTGGTTTGATGGTACCTGGTTATCAGTGTTGATTTGGACCGCATTACAATATTGGAAGGGATTGGGATCCCCTTCTATGATGATCTCCTCTCCCTGGTGTGGGAATTTGATGCATTGATGGTATGTCAAAGGTGCACCTTGCATTTCATGTATCCAAGGTCTCCCTAGTAACATGTTGTATCCCAACTCAAGGTCTAAGATTTGGAAGGGTGTGTTTTTTACCACAGGACCAATGCAAATAGGTAGAATGATAATACCCTTAGAGGACCTTTCCTCTTCATCATAGGCTCTGATATTTATCCTCCTTGTGACATTAATGCTTGATTCTAAATATCCCAGTTGCTTGATTAACTTTACAGTACATATGTTTAACCCATCTCCACCATCAACAAGGACCCTATGGACAACGCTTTTGTGGATCTGGACAAGTAAATGTAGAGGATCATTATGCAGGGGTTTATGCAGCGGCACATCATGGTCTGTGAATGTGGCATGTTTGTTAGCTGCTATATAGTTGACCATCATTTGGAAGCTCTCAAGTGTTATGTCCCTTGGGATAGCTGCATTCTAAAGTGCTTGGTCAAGTGCTAGTTTATGCTGCGGAGATATGCGCAATAGGTCAAACATGGAGATCTGGGCAGGTGTGCGCTTTAGTTGGTCCACTATGCTTGTTTGTGGATCCAAGTTTGCTATAGGATTGGCTGATGTAGTAGTTGAGGATGGTACTCCTTGCAAGATGAATCTAGCATGATGCGTTGTTACAGCACAATTGTTACCTTGGTCTTTGATAGTGATTGTAGCCACATGGCTATCTGAAGGATTGAGGCAATTAATGACATTATCACTGTTGGCATATGTATAGTTAACTTGTTTCATTTTTCCACCAGACCTGGAGGCTTTTCCCTTGTTGTGATCACGAAAGGTATCGTTGAATATAGTATGATTAGTTGTGCCTTTGTTTTGAGTATTTGTCACATTGATGATCCCTGTGTCAATCAGATCTTGGATAGCATGTTTCAATCGATAGCAGTTGGCCATTTTGTTCCCTTTCACCTGATGAAACTCACAAAAATCTTTGTCATTATACCACCTTGGTTTGTTTTCATCTTGTTCAAAGTCTCTGATTTCTGGGAGAGTGATAGTGTTTGATTGTATCAACTTACGTAAAGCTGACTCTATCGGCTCTCCCAATGGTGTGAAATCTCGTTATTGGAATTGAAACCATGGTTTGTGTTGATTCTATTGTTGACTGTTTGATACAGCGACCACTTGTATAGGGGGAGGTTGGTTTTGGGTGTATTCTTGTTGAGTTGGCCCTATGGGTTTTTGGTTTTCCATAGGTGCGCCTTGCAGTGACACCTTGGGTTGGTAGTTGATTGTCTTCACATCAATGACACCATCGCTAGTGACATTTTTGTTTTTTTTCCACCACTTAGCTTTTTCCATTGCATTCTTATTCATATTTGTTTGTGTGGGATCTACAAGGATTCCTCATTTGACTAAGTTCTGCTCACAATGAACTCCTCTTTCGATGAGTTGTGTGAAGTTCAGAGCTAACTGTAACTCTATTATGAATGACATGTCTAGAATTATATTGTCAACAAACATGACTATTAAGTCTTGTTCGGGCACATCATATGTTATATGGTTTGCCGTATTCCTCCATCTCTGTAGGAATTTCACAAAAGACTCTCCATCTTTCTGTTTGATATCGCAAAGGTCCTTGATGCTGACCTTGCGCTCGATGTTATGATGGAAGTGAGCTATGAACTTTTCAGCCAATTCTCCCCAAGACTAAATGTCATGAGGTAGATGTGAGAACCATTCCATTGCTGGTCCGGCCAAGCTTTGTGGGAACAGTCACATTAGATATGTCTCATCATGAGCAACTTTGACGCAACTAGCAAAAAACCCTTGGATATGTTCAATAGGGTTGGTACTGCCCCTATATTTGTCAAATTTCAGTACTGAGAAGTGATTTGGGAACAGAGACATGTGAAGAGAATGGTCGAAGGGATATGGGTATAAATCTTCTGCGGTATAGGATTTAGTTTGACCCTGATTTTGCATATCCATCATTTGGGTTTGAAGGGTTTGCAATTGTTGCATCAACATGTCCGTTTGATATTGAGGTTGGTGTGTGTGGACATTCCTTTGTGATGTGGTGGGTATGAGGTTGTGCCTCTATGTCCCTTGAGTAGGAACATAGGATTTCATCCTAGGGACTTGATATCAATTCCCCACCGAGTGGTTTGTAATTGGAGTGACATGAGTAACCCATGGTGGGTTTTGATGCATTTACTGTTGTGATTGAAACTAGGGTTGATACTACTAGGGTTGTTGTTGCTGCTGTTGAGGTTGGGATTGAAACTGGGGTTCCTATTACTGAGGTTGGTTTTGAGGCAACTAAAGCTGGGGTTGCTTTTGCGGGGTTTGGAACTGAGGCAACTGAAGCTGGGGTTATTGTTGCGGGGGTTGAAACTAAGGCAACTGAAGCTGGGGTTGCTATTGTAGGGGTTGAAACTGAGGAAACTAAAGCTCGGGTTGTTGTTGCGGGGGTTGGATTGGTGTCAACATGGGCAAAGGTGTAGCCTTGGGTGG
Source organism: Thuja plicata (assembly GCA_018584345.1). NCBI lineage: Eukaryota > Viridiplantae > Streptophyta > Pinopsida > Cupressales > Cupressaceae > Thuja > Thuja plicata. Next base: position 655,103 of record MU226618.1, read on the forward strand.
GCCTTGACTGTAAGTCATTCGTGCAGAGATGGATCACTGCGGGCATGATGTATTGATCCCAAGACTAGTGTGAATTGATTGCAGCAGCGACATAGTTTCAGAATAGTTGGTGTTTGGTGGGATGGAAGGCATAGCATGAGAGCTTGATTGTCTTGGCCATGAGACCAAAGGTGGAGGCATACTAGTGACCATAGGTGCACTTAGTTGCGAGCCTGACATGCTTTGAGTAGAAGATGTGCTAGCCTAGGTTGGGTCATTAGTTTGATTGGATACAGTCTGTGTCAATGTGGGTAAAACCAATGGTGGAAATATCTCAGATACAATAGGTAGTATCTGAAGAGGATGAGTAGTGTTTTGACCTACGAGAGGGTTTTCGGGCCATATAGTTGATACACTAAATTTAGCGGGGAGTTTGACTCCCTTCTTTATTAGCATGGCCAAGTAACATTCAGGGTTCCTCTCTACAATAGTGTCAACTACTTTGGTGGAGTAAGCATCTTGTTCCACATCTTCAAGTTCTTCTTCTGTGATATCTTGAAAAAAAGCTACCCCACGAGGTTGTTCAATGAATAGAGCAGAGCTAGTGTTCATGAAGGGATCGTTCTCTTGCTCTATTTCCCAAGCGGGGAAATGGTTGATATATGACTCATCAGGTTGACTTCTAGCCTTAGACCTTGTGTAAGGTCCTCCATGAGGTATTTGAGACATAGTGTGGTCCAGGTTTTGTAACTAAAACAAGTGATATAAAGCAAACAAGGAAGAAGATCCTTTCTCAGGAAGTCCGAGTTATGTTTTGGACAAGGGTAATTCTAAGGACATATTTTGATATAACTTAATCTCAAAGTGGTGATGATAAAAGATAAGATTTTCCAACCTTTTCCTTGGACAAAGTCACTTTGATAAAGATGATGATGTTTGATATGATGAGATCAAGGTATTTCAAGTCTGAGCTTTTGAACTAACAATGTTTTTGACAATAATCGTGCTTTTACAAAGAAAGGCTAATCTTTAATGTTTAGAGATTCACACAATGTTCTTCATGTTTTCCTGGGATAGACACTAGTTTTGGACACCAAATGAAGAATTCTTTCAAGGTTTTTAGGTCAAAACAGGAATATAGTATATCTGGTCAATTGCGGTACACTTTCACCGATTGCGATAAAATAACTAGTTGATTGCGGTAGTTTATCACTGATTGCGGTAATAAACATGACGATTGTGGAAATAAATGAATCAACTGTGGAAAACTTCCTTCAATTGTGGCATAATGCGGGCAATTGCGGTAAATGAGGAACAGTCTAAAAAAGACTAGAGGATAAGTATCACTGCTTGATATTTTTGAATTTTCTGGGACAATGCTTCTGATTTGCAAGACAGTTGATGTTGACAACCCTAGACTTTAACACATTTGACTCATTTTGACAGTTTGGATGTTTTGTTTTGCATTTTCAGAAACTGATCAAAGGAACAAGCACAATAGACACTGTGTTTTTAAGATTGAAATTGTGTATGTTCTACAAATTTTTCAAGTTGCAAGGTTATCACGAGGTCTCAACAATGAACAGTCAAATTAATCTAGGTCAATGGATTCAAAATACAATGTTATAGGCCCAATGCTTGAATGTTCGTTAGCTCACACAGCAATTGTCACGCTACTAAGACACGAAGGTCCGCGACGTAGGTGCCTGTGTTTTTACCGTTTCCAAGTATTATTGCCATGAAGTGAAGATCTCTTTCACTACACAAATACCGTGGGACACATATGTTGGGAATCATGGAGGGAAATTCTACAACCCCTTGCACTATAATAAGGTATTTGTTTGGAGGTAAAATGGGTTGGCCTCTAATTAATCAAGGTTGTAGTAAGGGTCTGTGGCGTCTCTCCAATTGGTTTGTATGTGCGTGACTCACTTAAGAGCCTAGTTGACCACACTGGCTCCTTAGGGATATTCACCCGATCCAGACTATTATCAACACGCCTTGCCCGAGCTTAGCTAGGTAAGATAGAACTTTGGTTCATGCCTTGCTTATATACCAATCAGAAGGATTACCGGTTTAAGGTCATCCTCTGAGGAAGAAGCGCATTCCCCGGACAGGCCTTTCTAAAGAAATATAAAGGTTTGTAATCTAATAGTTTGTGCAAGTGCACCCAAAACTCAAGACACAAGGTAAATTGATTAAGCTCCAAAGTTTGAAATGTGAACTAAGCTACACCACCATACAAGCACCAATGTTCAATTTTAAGCCCAAAAGTAGGTGTTGATTACTTGTTCAGTTTTAATGCACCAAATTGAGAGATTTTTTGTCTTTGCTCAGTTTTAATCCTCACGTCAATTTTAAGCCCAAATCCAAAATATGAGATGTGATATGTTTTGCAAGCACTGTTCCTTTTAAACCCAAATTGACAAATGAATTCCTTTTAGTTTGCTTTGTTTAAATAGGTTAGTACCAAAAAGGATTATTTGCAAAATGAGAATATATGTGACTTTGAAATAACGAATGATGCTTACCAAAACTTACCCTTCTCTATCCTCGGTGATTTGGTCCAATCCTGCACGGAAATCAAAAAAAATGTCAAATTAGAAATAGATGGGTAGAAGATTTGGATTTGATATTGCAATATTTCTGCGATTGCGGCAAACTTCTAGCAACTGCGGTAAACTTCTGGCAACTACGGCAAAGCACTAGCAACTGCGGCTAAATGTTGTCGATTGCAGCACGGATCGGGAAACTATGGAAAAATTTGTTCAATTGCGGCACGGATCGAACAATTGCGACAAAGTACCCAAAGAAAGAAGACAAAAATAGATAGAATAATACTGCGAAAGCCTGGAATCAATTGCGGTATTAAACCAGTCGATTGCAGCACAGTTTTTTTGATTGCGGTAAAATACCAGCAACTACGAAATAATACAAATGTTGAAGAAAAGTCAGATTTTTAAATTTACAACCGTACGGTCGTGGTTGATCAATCTGGTTCTTCGTCTGCAAGAGATATTTGGGTTGTTTGTTCATGTCGGGTTCACCAAAATGTACACCTCTCTTCCCTGTGATCCATGATTCCCAAGCTTTCCAAAGGCAAGGGTTAGTAGCAAAGGTTTCACAAATAATATAAACCAAATACACGATACTACTAAAATGAATAACAATGAAACATAATCAATAAAATGTACAAGCAAGAGAAAGGAACACAAATGAATGCAAACCCCACGATGCCTGAAGCTTATATTGTTTCTCTCTACTTTCTTCTGAAACGCTATTCTTGATGCTTAGTATTGGCGGGGCAGTGTCTATGACTTGAGAAGTGTTGAGAAGTTGCTAATTGAAATGGGTGTGTGATTGCAAGATGGCTTGAATGCTAGAACCAAACTGACGAAGTAATGGTGCACAAGAGCTTGAAATCCTAGATCCTTCAAATGGTTATGAAGGGTTTATTATATAGGAATTGGTGATGATATGAATGGTTGAAATCAATCCCAGAGATAGGGAGATGAACGGTTGAGATCAAAAGGAACTGGAGAGGTCCTCAGTAA
>MU226618.1:658992-669765 GCA_018584345.1 Thuja plicata
ATGATTTGGAGAATGAATTTAGAAGAAAATAGATGATTAATTAATGATTAAAAAACCATTAATTAATAGATAAAAATTAGTGTTTTTAATGTAAAGTCGCAAGCCTGTCCATTTTAGGGTGTCTACAGTTAGCAATGCAATATACACTGTGAACCAAATGCAAATTAAGAAAGGAACTGGTAAGACACATTATGAACTATGGTGTGGTCATATTCCAATAGTGAAGTGTTTTAGAATTTTTGGAAGTAAATGTTATATCAGAAGAGATGGAGACCTAGGGAAATTTGATCCTAGATGTGATGAGGGAATATTTCTTGGTTATTCTACAAAAAGAAAAGCATATAAATGTTATAACCAGAGCTTGAAAAAAGTAATTGAAAGTGCGAATGTGAAAGTGGATGAAATTTTTTAGAAATAGGTCAGATCTTGTAGTTATGAATCAAATGATAAAGAAGAGAGTCAGATTGTGCAAGCACAAATCATAATAATAATGGATCGATAGAACAAAATGAAGAAGATGCAAATGATGAAGTGGAAACACAAGAGTCTGCTACAAAAGAAAATCTAAAGACTCCCAGGTATGTAAGATTGAATCATTCATAAAATCAGATTATTGGTGATAAGAATCAAGGTGTTCAGACTAGAATGAAAATGCTAGAAGTGAAATTTTTTTGATTTCTAAGATTGAGCCTAAATATGTTGATGAAGCATGCAAAGATGATAGTTGGGTTAAAGTGATGGAAGAAGAACTGGAACAATTTGAAAAGAATAAAACATGGATTCTTGTTCCTAGACCTGAGGATAAGAATGTGATTGGTACTAAATGGGTATTCAAAAACAAATTGAATTAAGAAGGTGAAGTGGTTTGGAATAAATCAGAACTTGTTTGCAAGGGATACTCACATATGGAAGGAATTGATTTTGAGGAGACCTTTTCTCCTATTGCTAGAATTGAAGTTGTTAGGATGTTTCTTGTATATGTTATTTATAGATATTTCAAGGTATATTAGATGGATGCTAAGTCTTCATTTAGAAGTGGAAACACAAGATTCTGCTACAAAAGAAAATCTGAAGACTCCTAGGTATGTAAGATTGAATCATTCAAAAGATCAGATTATTGGTGCCCCAATTTCAAAAAAATGTAATTTATGATTATTGTATGCCCCCTTGAGAAATGAATCAAAATGTTTTTTTATGATGTTTAGAATTTTTTGGAAATTTTATGATTTTTATGAATTTATAGAAACTTTTAAAAAATTTATGTGATCTAAGCATTTTGATTGATTTCTCGATAAAAAATTATATGAAAGATGTCTGGTGATGAAATTTGGATTAGTTGGCCTCAAAATTAAATGTTTGATGAAAATTCCCTTTACTAGGTTAAAAAGTGAATTAAATAGGGTGACAATTTTATTTTCACTAATCATTTTTACAATCTCAGTGTTGATTTTTACTCTGAGAGTTATTTTTCCCCTTCGAGCCAAGATTGTGATTCCACATCATGAACACATATTCAAGAAGGGTAGGCGATATCAAAGACCTCTAGAATATGGGCAATCGATATGTCATCAATCTTTCCTTGTGATTTTATCGTACGTGATTCAATTTGATGTGTTTTAATGTAAAAAATTGATTTTAGTTGTCATTTTGTCTCCTTTGTCTCATACTTCATCGCATCCAATTGATAAAATGTCACTTTTGAGTTCCAATTTGTCACTTATGATTAGGGTTAATGACTCTTTGTATTGTCACTTTTGATTATTCCTGAGTCGCTTTTGAAATAAATGTACAAATGATTATTAGAATGTCGCTTTAGGGTCTGTCTTGCCGCTTTTAATTATTGTTGCTTTTGAAATGTATAGCATCACTTCTACAATTTCTTCCATCGCTTTTGATTTTTCCATCACTATTAATGATTGTTGCATCATTGTTGAACTGTAAAATGTCACTTTTGATGATTTGATCATTTTTATGTTGTTAAGTTAATTTTTTTATGGATGTCATTCTAATGATTTGATGGTTTTATGATGTCCATGAAGTCAAATTTTTAATGTCAGTCTGATCATTTATCAATATGGTTTTGATGTCAATTTGATAAGATAGGATATTTTATTATTTTTCATCCTGAAGATCTAGAGGAATAAAAATTGATGCACTCAACGAGATTATTGCAAATATCCCTTGAGAAGATAGATGATGTGATGAATTTGATTGATGCTTGATGATCGATTTGATGATTGACTGAATGATGTGTTTTGACTTTAAAATATGTTTCCTACAAGAAGATTAATATGATGGCTCAATAACTCAAACCATTTAAGATGATTGATGATTTATCTAGAGCTAAGTGACATGTTGTGGGTCAATGTGGCCTTGATTATCTTATTGAGATGCCTCAGTTCTGTGTGAACAAAGGTCTATTGATGAAACTAGCTTAGCGTTGGCATAATGACCATAATACTTTCCACCTGCCCATGGGAGAGATGATTTTGACTCTCAAGGATGTTTACCAAATCTTGAGGATTTTTTTGATGTGAGAGATGGTTTACTATGAGAAGGATGATGAGGGTGATGCTTTTCGATGTGTGTTCGAGAATAATGGTATCGATGATGAGAATGTCTTATGAAAGACCATGTGATAAAGTTATGCCCCACTTCCCATAGTTTTGGTTGATTTCATTAGAGCTTTCATGGGTTTACAGTTGGATGAGGGAGGATTTCAAAGGAAATGATTGCACAACCTTGATCGTTTGCTTGGGGATTGTGCATTCTAGCTCACCTTTACCATGAGCTTCATCAAGTAGTCTATCATCGGGTACAACATTATATGTCAGTGTTGTTCTATTGCAAATTTGGGCTTGGGAGCATATCCCAGTGACTCACTCTATTGTAGATAGGTATCACCCAGTAGGTTTCCCTTAACTCTATGGTTACCATGGTCTCGTTGTCTAGTCTAAGCTGGAAAAGTTGGAGTATTAGAGACGTCAGCTAGATGACATAGATACAGTATTTTAGAGACATTATATTGGATGTGATGGGTGGTAGAAAGATCCACTTGAGTTATCTTATATGTTTCAGTCATGATGGTTGATTGGTAGGACATCGTATATCATCGAGAGACTGTTAGTTACTCAAGTGCTCTGTCAGTATGGCAGGATGCAGAGTATGCCCTAGGGTCTAGCTTCATATGCTCATGTGCACTCAGAAAAAAAATTATGGGGACCTGCTAAATTTTACAAGACATTTATGGATGAGTATGATGAACTTGGTAAAATGGCTTGGGGTTATAGGCCATGTACTATAGATGTCATTATGATAATATAGTACAATTAGTGGTTTCCTACTCATCCTTTTTCTTGATTTATTGATCCCATAAAGCCACTACCTGCTTTGGAGGAGGATGATGATGATGACAACTATCAACCTCAATAATAGAGGGGTGGTGTAAGAGTTAGAGGTGGAAAATTTGGAGGTGGTAGTGGTGTTGTTAGGGTGAAAGGTAGAGGCGGTGTTGCTATAGCTACAGTAGCGGGTGGAGCTGGAGGTGGAGGTGAGGCTTTGTTAACCAATCTGCACAATAGGGGATTCTAGATGTAGGCATACTATTTTGGATGATTTTATTCTTAACATAGTTTGGAAAAAGTTAATTATGCATTCTATAATAGATTTTGAATTCTCTGATAGAACATTCCAATGTGACAAATCTTGTAAATCAATATTGTTCTTCCATTTTATCAATGTTATATTTGAATTCAATGTCTATTTTGTACTAACAAATCTTCTCTTATCGTATTGGATTTGTAATGGCTTTTGGTACGAAATAATAATCCCTTGTATGAGGTAGTTGATAAAATCAAATCAAAAAGTTACCTTTGAATTTGATGCACACATCCCAAAGATACTTACTATTTTGTATTGTTCTTTTGGATTTGGATTGTTAATATGGAGCTCAGTTTTTCCCAATACAATAAATTCTACTTGGAAAGGGATGATGATTCCTAAGAATACTTTCATCCCAAAATATGATTCGATGAAATAGATTGATTTATTATTATGTATATTGAAATTGATTTGTTTTGGATAATGATTGTGTAGGTATTTGTTTTGACAAATCATGATAAAGTATCTAATATTCATATAGAGACCCTCTTGTACAAATATCAGAAAATCGTTTCTTGGATTTTCATACACTTCCTCTATAAGATTTCTCAAGGGGTAGAGGTGGAGGTGGAAGTGGAGGTGGAGGTGAGGATTTGTTAACTACTCTGCACAACAGGGGATTCTGGATGCATGCATACTAGTTTGGATGATTTTATTCTTAATAAATTTTGGGAAAAAGTTAATTATGCATTCTAAAAATCATAAAAAAATCATTTTGGAAAATCCTAAACATCATAAAAAAAACATTTTGATTTATTTCCCTAGGGGGCATACAATAACCAAAAATTAAATTTTTTTGAAATTGGGGAACCAATAATCTGATTTTCTGAATGATTCAATCTTACATACCTGGGACTCTTTGATTTTTCTTTTGTAGTAGACTCTCATGTTTCCACTTTCTCTTGTAGCAGACTAGAGGAAGAATTTATAGAAGTGAAATTTCTTTGATTTCTAAGATTGAGCCTAAAGATTTCGATGAAGCATGCAAAGATGATAGTTGGATTAAAGTGATGGAAGAAGAACTAGAAAAAATTGAAAAGAATAAAATATGGATTCTTGTTCCTAGACCCGAGGACAAGAATGTGACTGGTACTAAATGGGTATTCAGAAACAAATTGAATGAAGAAGGTGAAGTGGTTTGGAATAAAGCCAGACTTGTTTGCAAGGGATACTCATAATGGAAGGAATTGATTTTGAGGAGACCTTTTCTTTTGTTTGTATAATTGAAGTTGTTAGGATGTTTCTTTCATATGTTATTTATAGAGATTTCAAGGTATATCACATGGATGTTATGTCTGCATTCTTGAATAGAGAGTTCGAAGAGGAAGTATACATTGATCAACTAGATGGTTTTCCCTTAACTGACAAGGATGAAATGGTTTGCATATTGAAGAAAGAACTTTATGGATTGAAACAAGCACCTAGATCCTGATATGCGAGATTGGATAATTATTTACTAACACATGGTTTTAGTAAAGGTACTGCTGATAGTAATTTGTACTTCAATATTAATCATGATAATATCTTGATTGTTGAAGTCTTTTGGATGATATTATTTTTGGTGGAAATGAAAAGTTGAGTAAGGAATTTGTTGATGAGAAGAAGAAATAATTTGATATGTCTATGATACACGAAATAAAATTTTTCCTTGGACTGTAAATTACACAAACTGATAAAGATATTTTCATATCTCAGTCTAAGTATGTGAAAGAGTTATTGAAGAAATTTGGTATGGGTGATTCAAAACCTATTGGTACTTCTATGATTACTGGTTGTAAATTGAAAAACATTGATGGTACACCTACTACAAATCAGACAAGATACATATCTATGATCGGTGGGCTACTATACCTAACACAAACTAGACCAGATATTATGAATGTTGTCTGCATTGTTAATAGATTTCAAGCAAAACAAAAGGAATCACATGTTGTTGTTGTTAAGAGGATATTCAGATAGTTGAAAGGGACAATTTATTATGGTTTATGGTATAAAAAGGATGAAGATTTTACATTGAGTTCATTTAATAATGCAGATTGGGCAGGTAATGTGGATGACAAAAGAAACCTAAGTGGTGGAGCATTCTTTTTGGGTAAGACATTAGTTTCATGGGAAAGTAAGAAACAAAATTGTATATCACAATCTACCATTGAAGTTGAATATGTTGTTGTTGCTATTAATTATACACAAGTGATGTGGATGAAGCAAATGTTGAAAGATATCAAAGTGACTTTGAATGAGCCTATTACTATTCATTGTGACAATTCAAGTGCTATCAATATTTCAAAGAACCATGTGTTGCATTCAAAGAAAAAAAACATATTTCTATTAAATATTATTTCTTGAGAGACAAATTCAATGAGAAAGAAGTCAAATTGGAGTATGTGCCTATAAAAAAATAGATTGCAAATATTTTTATGAAGCCCTTACCAATGGATACTTTTGAGTATCTACGAGGTAAGCTTGAGGTGATTTCCCCTCTTGATCAGAGCTACAGATGCATTGAGATGCATCTGTCCAGTGTGCTTATAGATTATCATTAATCTGGATTGATGTTTATTGTTGGAATTGGTTTCTGTTGTTGTTGTTGGCTTTCATGTTTTTCACTGATATCAACATATGTTTCTATTGAGACAAAATAAGTTGGTTATTATTGTTGCTTAGATGATTGACAGATGTGTACGGGTACTGTATAATTGATTTAGAATGTACAAAGATGATTATGTGTACAAGGATATGTCATGATCTTATGTCTAAGGTTGTGTGGCTTAATATTTTATATTGAGAAAGTTATAGATGTTTTAGTGATGACTAGGTACTAGACAGTGACAGTGAACTATGACAGAGTTAGTCTCTGAGTTTTGAGGATAACTTGTGTGCGATATGGATTCATGTTATGTGAGCTTGGGGAATGGAAAAAGACATGTTGACAAATGTGTGTTATGATTCTTGGGTCACATGACTCTTAGTGATGTCATTTGTGGTGTGTGTTCCAAAGGAGACCTATTTGGGGCCAACTTCAGAGATGGAGCGTGTATCATGGATTGCGAGCATGGATTATAGATCTTTGATTATATTTGATGAGTTGTAATTGATGTTTAATTTTTATAGATACCATGTGTATCTTAGCAAGGTGTTATGTAATTATTTCTTCAATGGGGAATTCTTAATTGGCCGACCTAATTGCTTATTGTAATTTTGTATAAAAGAAAGTTATTTTCTTTTGTGGAGAGTGTGGTAGCAACGAAGTGTGGAAGTCATGAGCTTGTTTTGTGAAGTCTACTAGATGTAGAGTAGAGGTTGTGATTAAGAGACTTCATTGGAACTGATAAAGAAAAGACATTTGCTATCAGATAGTTCATTGAATTCTATATTTCATATACATTTGTAATTCAAACAGTAAGTCCTGAAGGTGGATTTAACCCTCTTTAGGCAGTGTGCTTGGGCAGTGAGCCTACTATTACTCTTGAATCCTAATAGGGTTTGTCCTTTAACATGGACCATGTACTATAATGCATTAATAAGCTCCTAACAGGGCTAAATATTTTAGTAGGGATACTATACTTTTAGTACTATATTTATGGGTGCTAATTCCCACCGAGATTTTACCTTTAAGAGGGTTTCCTCGACAGCAAAGGATTATGTTATGGTGTTGCATTTACTGTGTTATCATTTGGATTTAAGTTTTGGTTTATAATGTTTAATGTTTAATAATTTGTCTCACAATTGATTCACCCCCCCCCCCTCTTAGTTGTGTTAGTGGACTGTTATTCCTAATAATTGGTATCAAAGCTTTTGGTCCTTAGAGAGAAAGCTTAACAGCTTGAGGTGATCCTGAAAATGATATAATACAGGAAGGATAGTCTGAAGTTTGATCCTAAAAAATTTGATAGTTGGAAGAACAAAATGAGAACTCATTTTTTGTGTTTGAGAATTGGCGATTGGATGATTGCAAACAAAGATGAGCTGGTCAAGACTAAATATGGGTTGGATAAATCTACTGATGATGAAAATAAGTTGTTTTCTTATAACATAGTTGCAAGAGAATAATTGATTAGTGCGCTCTCTGAAGGTGAATTCACAGAGGAAAGGCTTGGATTCTACACATAAAATTTGGTCAATATTGGAAGCACTATATGAAGGAGATAAGTTTACTAAGCAGGAAAAGTTGTGAAACTGGAAGACAAGGATGAAAAATCTAGAAATGAAAGATGATGAGAATATTAGAGCATGTGTACAGAGATTTACAAAGGTTTTTATTGGCATTAGAAACTCTAGAGGCACATACAACTAAGAAGAAGTGATCACAAAAATTTTGAGGTCTCTAACACCTGTTTACAAAACTAATGTGCAAGCTATTAAGGAGATCATACCTTTGACGATGAAATTCAATAGGGAAATTCATTACTTGAGGTTGAGACAACATTCAAGGTGACTGTGTATAATAATAAAAATACTTTATCAAGGACTGCAAGCACCAGTAGAAGTGACTTGCGAGAAGAGCTTGGTCAATATGCTGATGACTGGGAAAAGCTACTGGAAGAATAAAGCAAGTTAGATGAAATTTTGGCCCTGGTCCCTAGAAGAGAAAATAGAGGTAAGGGTAAGTTTGAAGGAAATTTACCTCTAAAAAAATTTTCACTCAATAAGATAGGTCATTTTCCATCTAGATGTCCTACAAGGGTTTCTAAACATAAATCTAAGTTTTATAGACCTAAGTATTCCAAGGACGAGCAATGTTACAATGCTAGTGAAGGTGTTTCTGATGATGATGCTATTGATTATGATGAGATTGGATTTATTGCTATCAAGGATGATGAGCCTATTAATGAAGAGAAATCCCTAGTGTCACATGTTGAAAATAAATATGAATGGGTCATAAACAGTGGTTGTTCACACCATATGACTGGTGATAAAAATAAATTTGTTAAGCTAACCAAGTATGATGGTGGTGTTGTGAGATTTGGTGACAACACTCCTAAGCTTATCATTGGAGTTGGATCTATTTATTTGGATGGAAAGACTAATAGTGACAATGTGTTACTTGTTGATGAATTTAAGCATAATTTGTTGAGTGTTGGATAACTGGTGGACAAAAGTTACCAATTAAAATTCATTGGTAGGAAATTTTATATTAGAAGTAAGTTAGGTGAATTGATCACATCTGGTACTAAGTCAAGAGGTAATGTATTTGAATTGAATACATCTGAGGCTTCTTGTTTTTTGGTGAAGGTTTATGACAGATGGTTATGGTGTAGAAGATTTTTTCATGTGAATTTTGATAATATTGTTAAGGAAAGTATGACTAATGTTGTTAGAGACCTATTGAATATTGTGAAACCATCTAACACCATGTGTAGAGAATGTGTAATGGGGAAACATACTAGAAGTAGTTGATCGTTTCTATTAAGGGATCAAAAATTAGGCAATTACCATGACTCGGGGATTGGACATCCTACTGAGCAACTATCCTCTTTTATAAAAACTCATTTAATTTATCAACCAAGGGATGTAGTACTTGAAATGGGTTAGCAAGATATATGCACCAAGGATTCTACTTAGACCACACTATGGTTGCAAGAAACAAATTGCTTGAAAGGAAAATAGTATATAGCTACAGGAAATGAATTGCTTTGAAAGGAAACTAGTCTATAGTTGCAGGAAGTAAATATTAGAAAGGAAATTCAGAAGTGAAGATGCTAAAGGAATACAAAGACTTGAAAACACAACTATAATGCCTCACTAGTTCTTCCACTTTGGTTGTAGGAATTATTAGACTATCCTACGCATTTGGCTATAGGAACTGTGTTAACACCAGGATTACGATACCAAGATACAAGAAACTAAAACTACATGCAAATAATTCTAACTAACTAACACGGATTCCTCACAAAGTGAGCCCCCTTGAGTGAGTATCCAAACTCAATTACACTAAACTAAATATCAACACTTCATTTGCTATTGATTGAGAAAGAGAAGTACAAGATTCATGTAACAACTGTAAAACAACATAATGGAAAATATAAATGATAATGCCCTCCTTCTCATGTAGGAGTAGGGATTTATTTAAAGAGAAAAACATCTAATTGCTAACTGATCACGCCACAGAAATAGGAGGATATTTTATTACAACACTACCAACAGAAAGGGAAAACTATAAAGCTAGAAATAGAATAGGTCCAGGAAAGAGGAAAGAGTCACTTTTGACAACAGATCTAACTTCCCCCTCTCTCCTAGATTTATTCAGAGAATTCATTACATTTCCTCGATCTTTGCTCAACTACTGCCACCTCGATCACCTGGAAACCACTTTCTAGTGTTGTGCTTAATGTTTCTCCATGTGAACCTGCTACAAGACTAGTCGTGCGTCCATCGCATGGGCACATTTTACCTAGTCAAGATGACTATTTCTATATTGATGCACTGCACTTCAGATGTTATGATAGAGACATTGATGGTAATAAACACCAAAATACACATGAATTATTTATGTTCAAACAACTAATTTACTCATAAAGACATAATTATAATTTTAAAGTAAGTAACATAGCATATCCATCCAAGTATAGCATATTAAGTGTGTTTAACCATAGCATAAGTCTGGTGGCAGAGTGCCACATAATAGAAAAAATGAGCATAAAGTTTTCTGAGCAAGTATGATAAAATACGGGAAAAGGACCTAGAAAAGGCTATCCTAGGGTATCTAAAATGTGGCATTAATATGCCCCATCATTTTTCCCCCTACAAATACTATTTTCATTCCTCAGGCACTAAGACATTTCATGTAGGATTTGAGAAACATGCAAATCCACAGAACCCGAATACACCTGCATGCAAATGACCTGATACAAAGATGAAGCACAAAAACAAAAAAGCAGAACTCAGTTAATGAAAAACATTACAATGTTCAGCCTATAAAGGTGAACAAACCCTAAAAATAGAAAAGCTAGGTTGCGCAATATAATTAATATAAAGTATTAATTATATGCACCTAAGAGATAGCTTAAGCGAAAAAGAGTAAGTAAACTAACTAATTACTCTAACACCCCCCCTTAAGCGAAGCTCAGGAGGTAAGCTAACCTAGCATAGCTAAGAAAGTAGGAAATGGGTCCC
>MU226618.1:670860-685087 GCA_018584345.1 Thuja plicata
TAACAACTGAAGGGTGAGTAGAAAAACCCATGATAACTCTTCTAAAAGGAAAAACAAACTGAGAAATCTGACCTTATTACATTTAGATCAAAACCTGGTGCACGGAGGAGGGAAACAAAAGCTGCAAATTTGACACTGAAAATAGGAACTCAAATGGCCAAATCAGAAAACAAGACTAGCACCATTGCGTCCATCTCGGAAACACCTTTCCGGTGATATTTCATTTTTCAAAAACGGACACCGTATGCTCAAGATACGGTCAAAAAACCACAAGTACCCCTAAAACACACCCTCACTGAAAAAAAATAGTCCCTAGCATAAACTTGACGGCCGTTTGGCCGTCACCGGACGTCGGCGGCCCTCTGGTGGTCTATGGGCAGTGCCACCAGCGGGGCAGCGGTCTGGCGGGACGTCGGCGGTGGGTGGGCCGGGCGCGGGCGGCAGTAGGGCGGCGGCCGGGCGGGGAGGAGCGGCGGCGGTCCCCCGGTGGCGGAGCGGTGGCCGCAGGGCGGCGCGCTGGCCACCGGCTGCGCGCTGGTGGTGCGCGAGATGAGCTGCAGTGGCGCGGTGGTGACCCACCTAAAAATCTTTGAAAAAAGCATTTTTTAAAAAAAAAATTTGAGTTTTTTTCTCGATTTGCGAGCCGTACGGCCCTAGAAGGCCAAAAAATTTTGCCTGTGCTCACGGAGGCCAAATTAGTCAAACTTTATATGATTTCGACTCTCCCGGGCCTTCTGAACATAATGGCAGAGTCTGTTTTTGCTCAAACAGCTCCAAAAATTAGTGCCTCCTTAGAAGTGATAGAAAAAAAACCAGAGAAGCTGCAGATGACGCCTTCGAATCGTGGCTTCAAAAATCTTTGATCAGGCAGCAACAGGGTGGCTCTGATCCCATGTAGGATTTGAGAAACATGCAAATCCATAGAACCCAAATACACCTGCATGCAAATGACCTGATACAAAGATGAAGCACAAAAATGAAAAAGCAGAACTCAGTTAATGAAAAACATTACAATGTTCAGCCTATAAAGGTGAACAAACCCTAAAAACAGAAAAGCTAGGTTGCGCAATATAATTAATATAAAGTATTAATTATATGCACCTAAGAGATAGCTTAAGTGAAAAAGAGTAAGTAAACTAACTAATTACTCTAACATTTCAGATCTTTGCAAGCACCCAAATATCCCTTTCCTGAGTCTCTCCACTCATAGAGGTGCCCACACGCTAGTAGAATCTATTTTATCCACTCCACTTTGATATGTCAACCTAGATCCAACTATTCATCTACCTTATTGTCCACACAGCTATATAACGACCATAGGAGAAGAAAAGGCTAAAAGGTAAGAGGTAGCCATCTCTCAGGTCACGGTTGTTGTCCCAGGTGTATATACACTGAACTCATTACATTGTAGCTCAAAGATTGATGAGATAGTGAGGGCCAACCTTCTTTAGTGCCAGTGTTAACCTATCCCATCTTTTCCTTAGTCCTTCCATTGCCCTATTTCCTTATTCTAGTGAGAGTCTCTCAAATTCTGCAAAAATATCTTCTCGGTTGCTTAGGATCCTTTCTTTGTGTGTCGAGTCCTGCAGTCTATAAACTATTTCCATCCAATAACAATATAACCTTCGAGGAGAGCCACTTTCTAGATGTAAGGGAAGTGTAATAGACTACTCAACTCCCCTATATTTACTCAATTGTTCCCCATAGTTTGTTTCATTTCTTGACCAAGAAAGAAGAGCAGACGGGTGAATGTCACCAACAAACAACAGAGGGTTCCATTTGATATTGAAGGGAACAACATAATTGTGCAAATAAATCTCACATAATAAATTCCTAATACATTCTGGTGACCCTTCATATGCAGCCATGAATTCTGGCAGTGAGCTTATGTCTGTGTGTAAATCTCTAAGAACCCTCATTAGTTTAAACATTAAAAACTATTCTTTTAGACACAATGCATAGACCCTAGGAGGTGGTCTACATTCTATTAGTTGTGGAATTAATTATGTGACTGAATCTAATTTTCCTTGCAAAATTTGTATTTCCTATTATTTTCTTCCTATTTCCTTTTTAAATTTATCTCTTTCTAAATCCCACATTGACTTTTCATATTGCATTTGTGTAAAATAGCCAATGGAGAGGGATTGGATTGCTACCGGTTCTTTCTTTCATGGTGGGACTTGCTCTGTTTCTTTCTCAACTTATTCCTTTTCATCAACTGCTAACTCATTAGAGGTTGGTACTAGGGCATCATTCCCTTAAACGTCTTCTTGCTGAGAAAAAGGAATATTGTCTTCTTCTTTTTGCTCTGTCTCTTGTGCTCTATTTCTGTGTGCTTTGTTTCTATGTCTAGTTTCTTGGTTGCAGGCTCCTCTTCCATTATGTCATGACACTCTATGAATGGGCTATCTGCTTGTGGTTTCTCCTCCAAGGGTTCTTCAATAGGATCATTAGGAGATGAACTAGTCATCATAAGTGAGTCCTTCTTTTCTGTCTATTGTGTGTTCAAATGAACACTTCGCCATGGAGGAGTATCAATAGGTGTTGCAGGGCGCTTCGGTGAAGTTCTTTACTTTTTGATAGGAATGGATGTAGGAGAAACCTGATTTAAAAGTGAAATAGGGGTTTCTTCCATCACATCTTTGACCATTTTTGCTTTGCCCTTTTCTTTCTTCTGGGCACTCTATTTTACCCTTGGAGTCAGAAAATTTGTGGGAACCTCGGTTTCACCACCCCCTAGGCTAGGGTTTGGATTACCAGATGTCATATTCTCTATATCATCTCCCAAAGGAGATGGGTTTTTGTGAGACTCATCTAGAATATTAGATTCAACATTTTTAGAAATGGCCTCGTCAGGGACATTTCCCTGCTCTTCTTGAATTACAGGTCACGGCCCTTCACCGTGTAATTATACATGGGGTGCTACAATAAACTCGTCCCAGGTCATAGGAGAGATATCTCACAAAGATCTTTCCACCAAGATTTTTATCAACCCATAGTGGGTGGTTGCATTTTGCTTCCCCTTCCTAACTTCCTCAAAACTCAAATTCAACATAGAGTAAAGAAAATTGGGTACATTTACTAGGCGACCATGTCGCAAATGACTCAAAAGATTAAAATGTACAACATGAAAGTAAGAAAACCATCCCTAATAGGTAATGTACCTTATAATATAAATTTCTAACTGAGGGTAATCACTTGGAAGAGATTTTCTTTTGGTACCCTGCTTACTGTATTCCAATTCAGTGTCTGTGGGTAAAGAAAATTCAGCTCTGGCTGTTCGTGCATCATGCTCATGTGGGAAGGCTTCTCCAGTGGTAGGAATTCCATAAACTTCCACAATTTTTTCCTCAGAAGCCTCCACTAATAACCCTTTCACGTAGGCAACCCCATTGTTATAGGTCCGTAGAAATTCTAGTGTTATGACCTCGTCATAACCACATAACCTAAAAAAATATGTAAGCCATCCTACCTAGTTAAAGACTTGGACACTGGGTTGGTCCTTTAATAGGGATGAATGATTCTCCAGTTCATGTTGCATGGGTTTCCCACCCATTCTTCTACTAAGAAATTGTGTAGCCTTAAAAAAACTCTGAATCCCTGCAACTTCCAACTGCATTCCAACAATTATGCCCTCTGTTATCCCTAATGCTCTTCACCTTGTATTCTGCTAAATCAAGGCTAGATGATCAACCTAGTGAGATCTTTGGTTTGTTTACTGGGTAATATGGACAAATGGCAAAGGAAATTTTTGAAAATTTTGGAAAACTGGAGTTGGCAACTTGAGTTTTTAAAAACAAGGCTTATTAGGGAATTTCGTATGCATTGGGTTGTCACATAAACTAATTGAAATGACTATGCAGTACAACTTAAGCGAGGGTAATTATTGCAACACACAACTTAATAGACTTCCCCCTATGAGAAAGGTGACAGGCATCTACACATGCTTGGTTTGGAAGTGCAACAGTACTTAGATTAATTACTAAATTAATTATGATGCAATGGATAATAATTTCAAATGAAGTAAAAAGCTTTTCAAACAATAAATGAATGTGTACCTTAGAGTATAAAAACCTTTAAATGTCCAAATCTAGAAAGATCGGATGACATGGGCCAAGCAAAAAGTAATGAGTGGCGTAATGATGATGTGATGAGTGAATGAAGATGGCAGAAAAAGGTGATGTGATATGATGTGATGGCAGCTTTATTGTGGAAAAAGATATTTTTGTGGGAAACAAAAACTTTACTATGACTGCATTGGGATAGAGTCAAAGAGATGACCGGAGTGAAAAAACACTCTGATTGGTTGCAAGAAAGTCTTTAGTTGGAGGAGGTCCATCGGCTGTAAGAAATTCTTCAGCTAGAGGAGGTCCATTGGCTACAAGAGGTTCAACTACAATAAGATGAATCTCAAATTGCCACAGGAACTCAACCTTAGTGGTTGACTTATGGTACAAATGAAGTTGGTGACCATTAACCCATAACTTGAAACGCACAAGGTTGATTGTAGACAATTGGACTACACCATTAGCAAAAACTTTTTTGACCTATTAGGGACCAAGCCAACAAGTAGTGAGCTTACCTTAATTATCTTGAAACCGTAAATCATATAAAAGTGCCCAGTCACCAACAACAAACCTTTTATTATGAATATGTGAGTCGTTCCACTTCTTTCTTCACATTTGAACTAACTATGTGTTCTCTAGGGTTGCTTTCCTTATCTCATCCAGATGATTGAGCTGCAGGAGCCTTTCTCTTTGAGCTGGAGGAAGATCCAAGTTGAGTTGTAATGTTGTTCGTAGGGTTTTATGTTCAAACTCAATGGGCATTACAGCAGTCTTGCCGTACACCAACTAAAAGGGTGTAAAACATGTTGGTGTTTCCCAAGTTGTGTGGTATGCCCACACAACTTCCTGTAATCTTCTATGCCAATCTATCTTGTGTAGTTGGACTATCTTAGTCAGTATAGCATTAATCTCTTTGTCAGTGATCTTTGCTTGACCATTTTCCTGGGGATGATATGGACTAGACTTTCTGTGGAAAATGTTGTATTCATTCATCAGTGCAGTGATCAGAGTAGAAGTGAACTGAGCTCCCTGATCCGTGACTACTTCTTGTGGGACATCATACTTGGTAAATATTTCTTCATATAAAAACTCAACAACCCTATTGTCTCTGGCATGTTTCATAGCTCACACTTCCACCCATTTAGTTACATAGTCAGTGCAGACCAAAATGTAGGAGTTGTCATTTGATGGGGGTTAATAGGTCCCACAAAATCTAATCCCCATTTATCAAATGGATTAAATACTACTTGAGGGAAAAAATGAATTTCATCTTACTTGGTTGAGCGGCCCATTTGTTGACATCTATCACACTTGTGGGTGTAATTGGCTGCATCCTTATGTAAAGTTGGCCAGTAATAGCTAGTAGTGAGCACCTTCATGGTTGTCTATTTTGCTACAAAGTGTCTGCCATAGGGTTCATCATGGAAGGCATGCAATATATCATAAGTCTCATCTTCTCGGACACAGTTTCTCAGAATCTGATCAGGTCCAGTATAGAAGAGACAATTAGCCAATCAAGAAAAGTTGAAGGTTTTCTCAATTAACAACCTCTTTTCCTTGGGTGAGAAATACAGAGGTACCTTTTGAGAGACCAGGTAGTTGATGTCTTCATACTAGGGGGTATGGGCTAAAAAATAAAATAGGTGACCATTTGGAAAGTTGTCGTTGATGACATGTGGGTCATCAACATTCTGCAAATTGGAAAGGAAGTCAACAACTATATTTATTTTGCCTAATTTAACCACTATTTTGATGTCAAACTCTTGTAGCAACAAGATCCATATGGCGAGCCTCCCTATGATAGAAGGCTTGTTTTATAGATATTTGATGGTTGTAAGATCCAGTATGCACAAATATTTGGTAACTAGTGATGTAGTGTCAAAACTTGTTCAACGCATATATGACAACCATAAGTTCCTTCTATGTGACTTTGTAGTTCAGCTCTGTGCCCTGCAAATTTTTTGTTATGAAGTAGATGGCATGTTATACAGTTCCTTCTTTTTGTCCTAGGACAACTCCTACAATATGATCAAATTATGGATGTGGAATGACAATGCCCAATTAGGCCCTCGAAGAATGGGTGCCTGAGTAAGAACAAACTTCAGCTACAGGAAGGATTCTTCACAAACTATTGTCCATAAAAAGTTAGAATCCTTAGTGAGAAGGGAATGCACGGGACCTACCATTTTGCTGAAGTCCTTAATAAACCGCCAGTAGAAACCAACATGCCCTATAAAGTTGCAGACATCCTTCTATTTTGTTGGCGTAGGTAGATTCATTATGACTTCAATTTTAGCTAGATCCACTTGAATTCCATTTAGTAGAGATGTAATGACCTAACACAACACCTTCCTGCATCATCATGAAGAATTTCTTGCTATTAAGGGACACATTATGCTCCTCACACCTAGTAAGAAATTTCTCCAATTTGACCAATGCCTCCTCATAGGTTTCCCCATAAGTGGTGAAGTCATCCATATATATTTCCATACAGTCATGTGAGATATCAGCAAAAATACTGATAACGCTCACTGGAATGTAGCTAGAGCATTACAGAGGCCAAAAGGAAGCACAGAGTAAGAAAATGTTCTCCAGGGGCAAGTGAATGTGGCCTTATCCTGATCTTTAGGAAGGATCCTGATCTGGTTGTATCCACTATATCCAGGAAGGAAGGAAAAATATCATTTCCCTGCTAAGGAGTCTAGGACCTGGTCAATAAATGGGAATGAAAAATGGACCTTCTTGGTTGCATTGTTGAGTTCCTTATAGTCAACACATACTCGCCATTTTCCTCCTTTTTTGGGAATAATTACCAAAGGTGAGACCCACTGACTGTTAGAAATGAGATATATGAAACCAACATTAAGTAGTTTTTACAACTCTATTTTCACTTTTTCTCTTAATTCAGGGTTTACATGCCTTTGAAATTACCTGACAAGCAGTTTGTCTTCCTTGAGGTAAATCCTATGAGTACACAATTTAGGGTCCAAGATTTTCATATCTTAATAGTCCCATGCAAAATATATGGTATGGTCTTTCAGCAGGTTAGCCAAAGATATCTGTTGTTGGTTGGTAAGTTCTCTATTAATATGCAAGCAACGGTCAGGGAAGACTTCCAACTGTTTTGTGAGTTCTACCATACAAGCATTCGTTAACAAAGGTGCTTGGGCCTCATGTGGTAGAAATTGGTGGTATATCTTCTCAGTTGTAGGAGATGGAGGTAATTCACAATCAGGGTACAAGGCTTGCAGGGAACAGTTATGGGGATTGAGACAGTTCATAGGATCTGAATCTAGGCCATACCGGTTGTGCAGAATGTTTGTGATTATTGTGTCCTCCTGTAGCTATATGAAGGGATCCCTTTTTAACATTATTATTTTGGTGAATGATTTTACTACCTCAACCTCTTCTCCAATATCAAGCCAAATTGGTGAAGCTAATTCCATTTGTGGTTGAGCAGGCGGGTACAAGGTTGATGTCTTAGCATGCTGACTATTGGAAATGGTCATATTACCTGAGCGACATCCTATATAGGCATCATTAATGGCCGACCAAGGCCGACCAAGAATTATTGGAGAGCCTCCCAAGGTGGCCTTAGGAGAGAGTATCATAAATTCTGAAGGATAAGACCAGGTTTCAAGATCAACAACTATATCCTCCACTACCCTGTAAGGTTTGACTGTGGAATTATCTGCAAGCTGCAGGACAATGGGTGTTTCTCGGAGGTTAGTGATTCTGATTCTCTGTATGATGTCCTTATTCATGAAATTTATGGCAGCTCCTAAGTCTATCAAAGTGTTTTTAATGGTTTTCCCATTGATGGTAACCTCGACAACTGGGTTGCCTGGGTCAGAATACTTTGGGACAAGTATTTTGTCAAGCATGATATTGACAAGTTTCCCCAGGACATGAACCATCTGGGGATCCTTTCACTTACGATCAGGATTTTTAAAGCAGGCCTCCTTGATAGTCTTTCCATACATTGGAACATCCTTTATTGCTTGAAAAAGCAGAATCTGAACACTAATGTTCTTGAGTTGGTTAAGGATGTCAAAGGCTGCATCATTAGTATGCTTAGAATTTTCATTCTGCAACCTTTGTGGAAAGGGAGGTGGAGTTGGCTAGACTTTATCTGGCAATACTATTGGATTTATTGGAGTGGCATCTAGAGTAGTTTGAGTAATGTACTCATTTTGGGGTACTTTAGTGATAATAGGAGGTGTTGGCAGAGTAGTGCCTGACCGCAAATGAATGTCATTGATTGTGTAAGCAGGGTATTGGTGTAGGTCAGCTGCATAGACATTTTGATGAGGTACTAGAGGCCTGTTGTTAGGATTTGGCTAAGGCTGGGAAGGGATTTGAGTAGGCTTAGGGGGTGTTGTAGTGGTTTTAGGAGGTGGCATAAGTGCTTGTTGTTGAGGCTGAGGTGGTGGTTGTAGGTGTCCCTGCTGCTGGTTTGGCCATTGCTGACCTCCCCGCTAGTGGAACCCAGATTTACAGATCAAATTTGGACATGAAAGGAAGTGTTCCTTATGTTCATTGTTGTGATTTATGCTTTTATTTCTCCCTTGAAACCCTTTTAATTCCTTAAAAACCTAGCTCGTGAATGACATATTCTATTTCCTTGTTACTTTTCCGCATAACTTAAGTATCTTATTTGTCATGTGCACATTAGCATTTCCTTGATTATCTCTTAATCTCATGACCCAGAGGGAATATTCCATCTCATTTAGTGACTTAGCATGGCCTTTAGTCTCATAATATCAAGAAGAAAAGGAATATGCTTATTTGATCTGGAGACTTAACGTGAATCATCGATTTAATTTTGATATTGTGTTGTGCACTAAGTCTCGTGATGAAACCAGAGTTAGTCATATCATTGGGAGATTCAACGACTCAGTCTATTTCACAATATCGTGATAAACTCAAGGTTAAAGTCTATTTTTTTCTTTCCTTTCAGTTGTGTGATCTCTGGATGCACTTGATGTTAAGTTATTTCTTTGGAGACTTAATTCAAACCATTGATGTAGTTTCAATCATGTGGCTTGCTCTATATCTCCTGATTAACCAAGGGTCAAGGAATTCTTTTGGAGACTCAGAGATGGCTTTAGTCATTTGATCTTGTGATCTGACTCAGGGTTTAGACGTGGTTTTCTTTTTGCCTTAGTCGCATGATTTCCATATGGACTTGGGGTTAAGTGAAAGATTCAAAGATCATGCACAGATCATTGATCTTGTTCTAATCCTACAGCTTGTGCTAGATCTTGAGACAAAGTCAAAAGTCAGAAAAGATTAGGAGATCATACGAGAGCCGTTGATGCAAGTCTGATCTTACGGATGGCATGAAATCTCAGAATAAACCATGGAGTTACGAAATGATCTCGCGACTTAGAGTTTCTTTCAGTCGCGTGATCTCCAGATGGAATAAGGTTAAAGTTCAAGTCAGGAAAAGTTAAAGATAGGCCCCCCAAGTGTGATCTGGGTTTTCAATGCAAATCAAATATTGTGGCCGATGTTAGGTCTCGAAATAAACTCTTAGGTTACAAAATGATCTAGTGACTTCAAGTTTCCTTTAGTCATTGAATCTCCAAATAAATCATGGTCAAGGAAGTTAAAGTCAAGTTCAGTTTAGAGTTAATCAAGGATAGAATCATGGTCGTTGATCGTGATCAAAACTTATGGCTTGCGCTTAGTCTCTGAATTAAACCATGGTTAGGCCAAATACTCAGAGATTGTGAGTTTCTCTCAGTCACGTGATCTCAGAATGAATCAGAGTTACAGTTGTGTGCTAAAAATGTGTCACACTTCTATCAATCATTCCATGCAAGGTTGCTCAAGAATGAGGCCTCAAATATCAACTCATAGCTCCCTAGTCATGGAGTGTAAAGGTTTGTAATGGAGGCCCTCAGATTGACCTAGTTGTACCCCTGCAAGTACACCATGAAATGGGAGATTCAAAGAGAAAAAGCAAGGATGTTAGTCTCCATGATCATACAATATGAAATGAAATGAAAACTATTTTATATGATTGCAATGCATGAAAAGAAATTAATCTAAATGATAACAATGCATGATTATTCTATGAAAAGAAATACAAATGCAAGATTAATCTATGAAAGGAAACATGAATCTAATCTACATGAATAGCCATGGATGCAAGAAGAAGACAAGAAGAGAGAAGTAGCAATATTCAAGCTTGAGTGCTCAAATTCTCCTCCAAAATTGCTCTCCAAACCTACAGCATAACAATACATAAAAATTCTATATGAAAATGAGAAGGAGAGATTTCCTTATATAGGAAAGTGAACAGTTGAGATTAAGAGGCAAAAAGAAATGAGCAATGGTGGAGATTAAATCTTGGTTGATCCATGTGCTCATTAAAGCAAAAATCCCACCACTTAGAAAGATGTGAAGAAAAATGGATTTTTATTTAATTTTTATTTAATTTATTTCCTTTTTCATCAAATAAAGTGTTTTAAGTGGGGATTTTTATTTATTTAATTAAAAGAGCGGTTTTCTTTATAATTAAATAAATTAGAAGAATTTTATTTAATTAAATAGGAGGAATTTAATTTAATTAAATAAGATAAATTTTATTTAATTAAAGGGAGAAATTTAATTTAATTAAATAAGATGAATTTTATTTAATTAAAAGGGGGATTAAATCTTTTAATTAAATAAAAATGATCAAACCTTAGGAAATATTGAAATAATTGAATTAATTACAATTTGATCAAGAAAATTGATTTGAATTAAAATGTTGCAAAGCATTGATTCAAGAATTTGATAAATTGATAAATGGGCCCATAGTCTAGGCGACCATTTTAGGGTGCATGCATTTGCACCTCTTTGACTAATGTGTGAACATTCTGGGAACACATGTAGTCAAAGAATGCAGTTGAAGTGTGAGATTGATTTGGGATCACAAAACAACACAGACATCAACACCATTGTAAATAAGTAATTGACATCAAAACAAAGATAAGCTGATTGCAAAAAAAGACAAGGTCAACATCATTGTAAATAAGTAATTGACATGTCCGAGATAAGAATCTCAAGCAATTTTGCCCCAAGCGGAACAAATGATAGGATTGATAAAGCTGAATCAAGGTTTGAAGTTTGATAGGTATTGCCCCCTCGTGATCGAAATTGAAATGAGATAGAGTAAAAATAACAAATTGATAAATTTGATCAAATCGAACTAAAGATAAGGTTCTTGGTGTAAGATGAAAGATATAAGGATCACAAACCAAGGTAGATCATCAAGCATGAAAGATTATGCCCCAAGGTTAAATTAGAAGAAAAGAAGTGGGGTGAAACCGAATGGAAGATAGAAGTTTGGAAGAGGTGGAAAGAAATGGAGAGAAGAAAGAGAATTTGCCTTAAGAGAGAGAATGCCCCAAAATAATCAACTGTTTAAGATTAAAAAAAATTGATTGAGATCACGAAAGAAGATAAGGAAATGAAGATCAAAACATGATCATAGTTGATTAAAAGTCCACAAGAAAGATGAAGAAAACCCTCTCAAAATCATAATGCAGCATAAAAATGCAAATTAATATAAAGTCTAACAATGCAAGCTACATGAAAATGTAAAGGTGCAATAGAGAAACTGTAACATAGGACTTTGTGTTCATCATTCATTAGAGAATGTTAAGGAACTTATTTTCATCATTGGGCCATTATTAACGGACATCAAAAAATCACACAATCATCACTAGTCATAAGTGCAACTATGAAGATATGAATGTGATTTATATCGGATTGGAATGTGGAAATATTCTAACATAATCATGAAATACATAAAGGTCAAGATGACTATGATTTTAGCTTACCCAATTTGATATAGCAAAACCACGCTCGCATCAAGGCATAGAGGCTAGGATGACCAGTAGAATGGTTGTGAAAAAATAGTGAAGCATAAAGCAGGAAGCAAATAAAAACATGGTCCATGACCCAAGTCCTCTAGCTATGCATCATGGAGAGACTTATTAGACAAGGGCACTCAACGAAATCAATAACAGTCAGCACACAAAGAAAATATCATGACATAGCTCAAGCATTAAGTGTTGTGTTTAAAAATTTAAGTGTGTTAACTGATACTGAGTTTTGAGGATAAGGATTGAATGCTTGCAAGTAGGTAAAACCACAAGACAAAATTGGGTAAGACTAAACCGATAAGTGTCAAAAAACACTCAATGTCAGGGGTTGTATTGAAAAATATAGTTGGGGTGGTGTTGAAAAACACCGTTTGTGAGATGTCCTAAAGACTAACGCATCCAAGAGACCAAAGCTGACACAGTTATGCCCCCTAGACAAAGACAAAGACCAATTCCAAACTAAGGCATGATGGAGAAAGGCTAAGTGTCGAGGACACCCACTAAGAAACAGGGGTGCAAAGGTCTCAAGTAGCGCCCGTTTCCAGGTTTTCACCACTTGGATTTTATTACAATTTTTTTCTCTTTCATTTTTTTTTCTTCTTTTTTTTCAGGACTTTTTATAAAAATTTTGAATTTTTGCTACCAAGGCGCCTGTTTCCGGGTTTTCACCAAGGCACTTTTTCTTTTTCTTTTTTAAATTTTTTGAATTTTTATTTTATTTTTGGAATATATAATTTTTTTGGAGATACATCAAAGCACCTATTGCTAGGTTTTCACTAAGATGATCATTTTTTTAGGATATTTTCTAATTTTTAGCATTTTTGACAATATATCATTTTTTAGATTTTTTCAGGATCAATAATTATGTACAAAGGATGCCCCCGGACAGAATGAGCACCAAACTCCCAAGCAAGATCACATTGTGCAATCCCAATGTTTAGCAAGGTGGAGGACATAAGGGATTAGCAAGCTGGTGGAAGAGATGGAAGACAGGAGAATGAAGGGAAGAAATCCTCAAAGGCAAACTCCTCAAGAGTACCCAAGCTAGGGAAAAAGAAACATCATGTAAAGCACATTTGGATAAGAATGAAAGGCCAGCATATGATAAGTCACAAAAGTATAATGCAAGAGTAGGAAAGGATGCAATCCAAGGGAGTAGACATGTCAAGACGCTTCATAGCACCGTGTTTTACTCTTTCTTTCTTTTTTTATTAGATCAAGACCAAAGGGGAAAAGGATAGCGATAGGCAAAAATGAATGGAGGGAGATAGATATGAAGGCTAAACATGAAAGGAATGAAAGAAAAATCATCGTAAGATAGGTCACAATATATCTCAAATGTTCGTGTATAGATCAACATTGTCAAGATCAAAGAAAGAATACATAATGGATGAAAGACGTAGAAGAACTACGCATGATGCCTGATTTCTAGATTTTCATCATGGTACCTATCCAAGGTGCTACAAGGGAGTGGTTTTTTCCATAGGATGAAATTATTGTTAGAAACATTGAAAGGGGGGGGTGAATCGGTGTTTGTCTATTTATTACTTTTCAGCAACTAAACATAAATCAAACATACATTTAATGAAGCTTAACATAAGAACTCATAACACATGATATGATTACGGGGAAACCTTGATCAGGGGAAAACCCCAATGGGAATTAGTACCCACAAATATTGTACTAGTATAGTGAACCTGTTAAAGTTCCTTTGCCCTATTATAAGCGGTCTTTACAATGCAAGTACAATGACCTTGTTAAAGGTCTGACCCTGTTAGGAGTCTTTTACAAAACCTTGTTAAAGGTATATGGCTCACTGCCTAGGCTCACTACCCAATAAGATGAAGGCTACAACCTTCTGATAGTTGATATACACTATATCAAAAGTGAACTGCTGTGATGACACTGTTGTCTGATTAGTTCCATGTATGCGCGAATGCTCTGTTGGAAATATTCAGGATTAACAGAGTTACTGAGAGGGGAGGGGTGAATCAGTAACACTTAAAATTTTAATACATTTCTGCACTTTTATATTTTCTAACCATTTATTCATTTACTCTACTGCAACCATGAAAATGTAAACATTCATAACACATAACACAAAGATTGGTAACCCAGAAACCTTCCAAATATAAAGTAAAACTGGGGTGGGGATGGTACCCACAAAACTTTGGTACTGCAGTATAAAGTTGGCCGGTTAAAGCTTACAATGATCACTTCTGATGATCTGCCCTGTTAGAAGCAATTTGGACTGCTAGGTCCACCTTGTTAGAGGATTTA
>MU226618.1:697593-725576 GCA_018584345.1 Thuja plicata
CACTTCTATGAATCATTCCATGCAAGGTTGCTCAAGAATGAGGCCTCAAATATCGACTCATAGCTCCCTAGTCATGGAGTGCAAAGGTTTGTAATGGAGGCCCTCAGATTGACCTAGTTGTGCCCCTACAAGTACACCATGAAATGGGAGATTCAAAAAGAAAAAGCAAGGATGCTAGTCTCCGTGATCATACAATATGCAATGAAATGAAAACTATTTTATATGATTGCAATGCATGAAAGGAAATTAATCTAAATGATAACAATGCATGATTATTCTATGAAAAGAAATACAAATGCAAAATTAATCTATGAAAGGAAACATGAATCTAATCTACATGAATAGCCATGGATGCAAGAAGAAGACAAGAAGAGAGAAATTACAATATCCAAGCTTGAGTGCTCAAATTCTCCTCCAAAATTGCTCTCCAAACCTGTAGCATAACAATACATAAAAATTCTATATGAAAATGAGAAAGAGAGATTTCCTTATATAGGAAAGTGAACGGTTGAGATTAAGAGGCAAAAAGAAATGAGCAGTGGTGGAGATTAAATCTTGGTTGATCTATGTGCTCATTAAAGCAAAAAAGCCCACCACTTAGAAAGATGTGAAGAAAAAGAGATTTTTATTTAATTTATTTCTTTTTTCATCAAATAAAGTGCTTTAAGTGGGGATTTTTATTTATTTAATTAAAAGAGGGGTTCTCTTTATAATTAAATAAATTAGAAGAATTTTATTTAATTAAATGGGAGGAATTTAATTTAATTAAATAAGATGAATTTTATTTAATTAAAAGGGAGAAATTTAATTTAATTAAATAAGATGAATTTTATTTAATTAAAAGAGAGATTAAATCTCTTAATTAAATAAAAAGATCAAACCTTAGGAAATATTGAAATAATTGAATTAATTACAATTTGAGCAAGAAAATTGATTTGAATTAAAATGTTGCAAAGCATTGATTCAAGAATTTGATGAATTGATAAATGGGGCCCATAGTCTAGGCGACCATTTTAGGGTGCATACAACAGTAAGGTTAAGTCAGGATCAGTTCAGAGTTTGTAAGGATGAATTATATGTTGTTGATTCAGTTTTATTCTTGTGGTTGTCTCCTAATCTTACAATCACAACGGAATATTCTCTATCATTCAGCGACTTGGCGTAGCCCCTTAGTCGCATAATCTTGAAAGAAGATGGAATGTGCTCTTAAGGTTCAAAGATTTGGCACAAACCGTGGGTGTGTTTTTAATTGAACGGTTATCTCATGATCTCGCATTGAAATGGAATAATCTTCTATGGTCTGGAGATTAAGCGTAGATCATTGATCTTATGTCCGATCTTGTGGTTCTTGTGAAGTCTCGCAACAAACTCAGAGTTAAGGAAATGATTTTGCAACTTGGAGACATAAAGGAATTCAGATACCCAGGGTTAAAGCTGAATTGGGGCTAAGGTCAGAGACTGAGGTAAAAATTGAGCAAATCCCATTTGATCGAGTGGTAGGCATAAATCCTTGAAGACAAGATGCTTGAAATCTATCCATTAAGGAATCACGCCTTGAAGACACGTGTCCATGGCGGGCTAGGCTGAACAAAAAAGGAATGAAGTAAATATCAATCAAGTTCAAACAAAATCAATGGTGGACGTAATGCCTCAAAGAGGAGATGCAAAAATCTTATTCATCAAGGCATTACGTGATGATGCCACATGTCTTCGATGGATGGAGAAGCACTAAGTTTGCGTGACTATATCAACAGGGATTTATCTTTAATGTTTTATTTCTCTTAATTATATTTTATATATCTTAGGGTTTTTATGTATTGTTTGATACGTCGTCGACATGCAAGGTTTTCAAAGGTGGAAAAACACGGACTTATATGTTGATAGAACAATGCGACCGAGGTGAAATACTGGAAGATAATACATGCAGAAGATAAAGGAATATCATAGAGGGATTAACGATATCAACTTCTTTTATCAACATGATGAAGATATTCAACATGCCAGAGAGGATATATATTTGCAGAAGAATAAATATATGGATGAAAGTATGGTCGAAGAACTATAATATTTTACACGGATTTATTATTCTGAATTGACTCTAACAAATCACGAGTGATTTTTTAGTGACTGTTATTATTATCTCTTTGGGTCGATAATTGAGTTTCAGACAAAGATGGCTAATTATTCTTGAGATATAATTATAATTGTTCAGTTGTTGATCCTAGGATTAGGTGTTCATTATGAATAGATGTATTGACCTAAAGCTTGTTCACATCCTTTGGATTTGATACAAATAAGGATACCAAGATCAATACAGAGGAGAATATCACCATTACTATAGTCAGATTGGATAGTTTTGATCAACAATTGCAACATGAACTAGATTGTACCATATTTTAAAATAAAATAAGTACACCTTTTTCTCTCATCTGCGAGAATAGATATCTTTTCATTTTCAATTAGTCTTGTTAGGTCTATTCAAAAAAAATTCAAATATGTAATCCCTGGTATGTTTTTGCAAAATGTCTTGTGAAGAATACTTGAAAAAACCCTTGTTTCATGTTTCATGGCATAAATTTTGGTCCTAAAACCCTAAGCGTTGAAAAGGTTTCTAATTTCATGTTATTTTTTATCACTTAAGGTCATGTCTCGAATGGGTTCTTTTTAAAATGTCATGTTTATTAAGTTGTCGGTGTCCTAACCCTGCGGTCATGTTTTATCCCCTAAGTCCAAAGTCCACAAATGTTTTAATAAAATGCATTGTGTCGTGCAAGTCTTGTTTAATCTAACAGTTATCGCTTTCCCTCATGATGAAGATGAATGACTTTTAACTATCAAGGGAATGTGCCTTTCAGCCACGTGTCCCTAGAAGACTCAGTCGCAGATTGAAAAGAAAATTGTTACTCACCGTAGATCAAAGTTGATCTGAGGGCTCGCGCTTTGTCTATAGATGAAAGATGAACAAAGGACAGCATTGAGGGAAAGTTCCATTGTGACACATGTCCTAGGTGGGCCAGAGTGTCATTAAAAAGGAAAGGCTAAATGGAGGACAAGTTAGATCTAATCTAACGGCTGGCGCAAAGCCTCATGACAAAGATGCTATTGAGTTACTCTTCTAGGGATAGCGCCATGATGGCGCGTGTCTTCAGTGGGTCCAAATGTGAACAAGCAGATGAAGTTAAATTGAAAGCATGTCAGATTTGATCCAGCGGTTGGCGCAAAGGCTTATGGTAAAGATGCGCACACAATAGTCATTAAGGGATTGCGCCATGCTGACACGTGGAGTCTAGTGGGTCTAGCGGATGATTAAAGTTTTGAGTAAATGCATAGCATCTTCAATAAGAACCGACGATTGGCGCAAAGCCTCCAATGAAAGAAGCGATGATTTTAATCATCAAGGCATTGCGACATCCCGCCACGTGTCCCTGCAGGATAGAAGCCGTGAGTTGTAAAGTCAATTAAAGTCACTACAGATTTAGAAGATCTAACGGTTGGTGCTAAGCCTTAAGTATAAATTGTTTGATCTTTACTCATAAAGGGAAAGCGCCATGATGATACGTGTCCAAGCTGATGCGGCCTGCATAGTAATGCAGAGTTAAGTAAAGATTAGATGGGTTAAGAAGGATCGGACGGCTGGCGAGAAGCCTTAAGTCAAAAGTGATTGAAATTTAACTATCAAGGGAACGTGGCATGCTACCACATGTCTAGGGAGATGAACATTGAAGAGGATTCACTATAGACTGTCCGATATGGTTAAAAGCTAGTAGAATCGGCGGTTCTATTTTAAAATACAGAAAGAGCAAGTTTCAACAGTTGGACACCAAGCATTCAAATCAGAGGAGTAATGGCGAATGTGTGCTTTATTCCTAGTTAAAGTTTAAAGTTTAAGATGATGGGATTGCTATCTTGTCGATCACTAAAAGCATTTTGCATAATTGACATCAGTTGCAGAGCGGAGTGAAATTGCGATGATTGCAGTCAGATTTTCAAAGCTTCTTGCAGAACTGGTAATCTTCCGGTAATGATAATTCTGGGTTGTAAGAAATCTAAGGGGATTAGTAGGGTGTGCAGAAAGAGAAAGTTTTTATTCATTGTTAGACTGTCAAACTTTAAATTCACAATGTCGCCCAAAAGAGAATTTTCCGGGAAGGTCAATTATAAGGATAGAAATGTCTGCGATGATTTGTTACAACAATTAACCATGTCAACTAATGATGCCTCTAAGACAAAATAATTAGTCC
This sequence comes from Thuja plicata, assembly GCA_018584345.1. Taxonomy (NCBI): domain Eukaryota; kingdom Viridiplantae; phylum Streptophyta; class Pinopsida; order Cupressales; family Cupressaceae; genus Thuja; species Thuja plicata. Next base: position 701,835 of record MU226618.1, read on the forward strand.
CCAAGGATCCACGCCTGAAAATTACTGAAGGGTTATATGATTTGGGTCAGTCTGTTAGGGATGCCAAGATAGGTATGACTGGTTTGGCCTTGTTTAAGGTGCTCTTTGGTCAAAGAAATGCTAATCCCCCACACAATAATGTATGGTAGTTTGACGTAGGCAAGTTGGTAGTGCCTGGTATTTTTATGGATATGGACATGCTTACACATATAGCTAGGAATTATGATAGCATATCTAGATTAGTCAGGGACAAAAATGGGCAAGTCCTAATAAAATTCACTGCACAAGAGATTAGGGAGGTATTCAGTTTGAATGATCCAAACACTTGTATGGATAAGATTGATTTTGTTCAATTAAAAGAAGTTTACCAAGCACAGAGGAAATACTTTAGAGAAGGGCCCCTCAGGCAATATTTTGGCACAGTTGGGGACTTAATTCTGGTAGGTCCTAACACAAAAGAACCTTTCAAACTTGATTATTTCACTTTAAAGGCCAAATTAGTTTATAGGGCTCTTTGTCAAATATGTGGAGATGATGAGCAAGTTGAGATGCCTATCCATTATATGCTAATGATGGTTGAGATTTTGCACTCCCATCTAGCAATAGTTTTTTTTATTTCACCCCATATATTGCAGACCTGATTCATGAAGGGTTGATAGGTGTCCAGAATACAAAGGTGTCCAGATCTTTTGCATGGTAGTCCTTGTTGATGCATGTGTTTCTATATAAGGGGGTAGATTATTTTGAGAAGGAGATGGAGTTGACAAGATTTAAGGATAATGAAATCATGCCTGTATAATTGTGGAATATAGACATGACTTGGGACAATAAAGAGGCTAGCTACATAAATTTTGACAGGTATTTTGCTGCTAGACTTAGGACATTGTTATTGAAAGAGGACCTTGGGATTCCTGTAGCATTATCTAAATTCTTGAGGCCAAAGGAATATGACCAAGAGCTAGGGTGATGTTATCCCTTATCCAGTGTCAACTGTATTCAGGGTCTATGGTTTCAGGGGAGTGTCAAACATTTTACCCTACAGAGTGCCCCTTAAGATAGGATTGGCAGAGGTCCTAAGACAGATTGGAAGTTTGCAAGAAGATGCCCTGACTGGAAGAGGAAAAGGAATAATGTTTCCTGTAATCACTATTGCCCATCAGTTTATCATCACCAAGGGAGGATGCAAACACTTGCAGGATTTTTTGAAACCCTACAATCTGACCACATCAGTATCCAAGTGTGCTGACCATGAGGGGTTCATTAAAGACATGTTCAGGTAAAAGACAAAGTGTGTAGTGTTGAATCATCAATTCAACTTTCCGGAAGACATAGTCAGAAATAAATTTGACTTAATTAACCAGGAAATAAAGAAAGAAAAATGGTTGGCTTCCAAGAAAAGCCTTGATTTTATTCACCATTTTGATGAAACATATGATCCTTTAAAGGATTTCCAGCCTTGGACCAAGAAGATTGAGTCACTAATGGATATGTTTGAAGAAATTATGCAGGATTTGAGCCAGAAAAGAGATAACATATTTCAAACAGAGCCAGAGAAGGAAAAATAAATTTTGGGTAAAGCCTTCCTTGTTAGAAATATCCCATGAGGAGAGTATCTAGTGTACAAATGGAGGGGATACAACACAATTTTACCAACAAGTGGGCAGACCAGTGATCCTAAAGGAAAGAGGCCACTAGAGCCTAGTGCTCAAAGTTTTCCATCTCCCAAGAGGCAAAAGGTAGAAGAGGGACAACAACAACAACATGAACATGTCTATTCTCCCTCCCAATCCCCAATGCGCATGGATGAACAAGATATAGCTCAGAAATTAGTGCAAATGGGAAACACTGGGCATATCTACGTTACAGCTGATGAATTGCAGGAAGGAATGCATAAAGAGCCAAAACATGCTCAATTGGATCTGACAGTAGCAAAATGTGCTGGCAAAGAGCTAGATCCATTGATACAACAGGCAAGTGAGAAATTTCTTTTTGATGACAACTTTGTTAAAGAGAGAGCATTTTTGTAATTCCTATGGAGAATTCATATTGATGAATTCAAGAATAGATTCCAACAAAAGCAAGAGGAACAACCTGCCAAAGGCAAAGAGGAAATTGAAAATGAAATAAAACAGGAGATGTTATCTAGGATTGAAAATATAACTCCTGAAGAAGGTAGAGAGCTAGTTAAGAGGGAAAAAGTATTGATACTCCTTGAATGGGACATAACTGATGCTATTATTTTTTATGTCGTCAGGAAGGAAACAAAAATAGTTCATGTCACAGAAGCAGAAGTACAACAAGCTTCAAAGGGTGTAAAGTTTAGTGAAGATCATGCAGCCCTGGTTATGTGGCAATTGAGAAAAAGAAACCCCAAGATAACTGATGGAGATACTCAGGCTGAGCATTCAGGTAGCCTTTTGGTAAGGAGAGTTGCAGCAACATGGGTTGTTGAAGCAGTAGGTATAACTTTGGAATCTGCTAAGTTTAGTGTAAGTGTAGCCCGGAAATTAGAAGATGAACTCAAGAACCTAAGTGAAAAATTTGAGAGAGTTTTGGGTGCCTATAATGAAGAGAAGATGAAGACTATTGAACAGGCTAAAATGATTGTTGTACTAGAAGGTAAGAAATCAGAAAGTTTGTCCCTCAGATGATGATTGCTCAAGAACCTTACCAACCTTCATCATCTAGCCCATATGTCACTTATCCTCCTTCTCCTATTCCATCAAGCCCTTTTACTCTAGCAGATGTGGAGATGGAAAGAGACTGATTATTTTCGGAAAGGAAAAGGCTAGAAGAAACTTATAAGAAAGATCTTGAAGAATCTTTAGCATACAAAGAAGTAGAGGAATGGGTTAAACATAGGCACTCTGACAAAATATACTCCAGCCTCTTGAGATGTGTTAAAGAGGTAAATCTTGCTGATCTTTATTTATTGGGAAAAAAGGGTTTTTAACATTATCAATGAATATGATGCAGATAAAGATCAATGGTGGTCTGGTCATGGACACATGGAAAGGAAAAGGGGCTGAGGTGAAATCATTTTATTCCATGTCCAAAGAAGAGAATAATATTGATATTTTTTTTACTAGAACTCACAAATGTTTGAAGTTAATGGTGGACTTGGATATCAAAAGGAATATCCTCATCAGAAAAGTAGAAACCTTGAGGAGAGAATTTTCAAAGGATAGGTATGAAATGTACCCTAACATGTTTAAAAAAGATGGTGATATAAAGAATGAGGTGCTATGGTTAAGGCAAATAAAAGAAACAATAAATGCCCATACACATAGCATCATTACCTTGGAGGGCACAATTTTATTTGTTCAAACTATAAATATCATTAACAAAGCCAAGGAATTCTTTGAGTTCTAGAAGGGAGAAGTTAAGAAGGCAAGTGCCAGCTGGGGTGAGATCATCAGCAAGAAAGATGAAATCCTTGGTTTTAATTGGCCAAGTGATGATGTGTACACTTCTTGGAAGGACAGGTACACAATTATTGATCTAGGTGAAGATGACAAAATGCAGATGGATGAAGAAGCCCAAAAAGATGGTTGATACAGTTGAGAGTAAGGATCCTACATCAACAACATCAAGGACAACAAACTCCAGATGGCTCACACCAAACAACTTTGAAGCAAATGAAAGTACAAAGGGGTCAAAAGACAAAATGTGCCAAATATCTATTGTAACGAGAGTGGTTATCACTCCATTAGCCATTTTGTCCTTTTAGTGAGTCATTAATTTTGTCCTTATTCCAATTGATCTGAAGCTTGTTGCAATCCTAATCTATAAAAGGATTCCCAAGATCATTGGAAAAGGCTGGAAAATTTGTAATGTAAACCATTATGTAAAGTTTTCAGTCAAGAGGGGAAAGATAGTATAATTTGTACTAGATATTGTAAGAAGTGAGAAATAAATAGTTGAGATATCTTTTGCAGGTTATCTCTGAGTATTTTTTTATACTGAAATGAGTTTTTCTGAATATAATATAAAGATCCAAATGCCAATCTCTCATGTGTTATGTGTCATATGAGTTATGAATTTTCTGATTCAATAGCATAGTTTTTCTGTGTTTATGTACTTACTTGAGAGTTCTGATCTAGGATCAGATTAAATTAGGCTCTGATTTATGCATAGATTCATCTGACACACTACAAAGATTATATCAGTAGTATGGGTTCTGGGGTGGTAGTATTATAATTTGAAGTCGTTGGCAAACATTAATTTCAGTATATTATATTTGAGTCAGAGTATTGCCCAAATGGATAAAGCACTGATCTGAAGCTTATAAGTTTTGTTTTATTGTATCTAGTTGCACATTGGCTGTGTTTTCCTAAATGCAAACATCTTAAAATCCATTAAGTATTCATCTGTATAAGTTTGTAATATTTTTCTATCTCGTACTCCATCTCATGGTTGATGTTCAATGGGTAGTTAGCCAATTACCTAGTATCTCCCAGTCATGTTGAGTCATTATGAGATTACTGCTTGATAGTACCTTTAAAGACATATTAGATGGTATTGCAGGGTATCCCCCCCTTGGTGTAGCAGGGCCTAAAGTGTAGAAGTATTAGGAGAGTGCTTGTTAGTTGGTCCTTTTCTTGCATGAGCATACATTTGGAGGTGGCTCCTCTATAAAATCATTCATAAAGGGAAGAGGTTGTTGTTATTTCTATTACAACATAAAAAGAACCAACAAAATGGTGACTCTACTGGGGATTGTGTGTTTTATTAATATAAGTGAGTAAGGTTTCTCAAGTAGAGTTGGACTTCTGGCCTACTTACTTGTCATTTACTAGTTGGTTGACCATTGTACTATAGAGTTGTGTCTTTGCATGTCCCAGTGACTTGTATCATTCTTGAGAATATATTGGGATAAGTGCTTAGAATGTATTGATATTTGTGACCCGTGAAAACTTTCCTTACTACAATTTTGTTACTCGAGCTATCGTGTATTTTCCCAGCTTTTTCTTTTGTCGGGTGGTGACTCAAAGAAATCTTTGCATCAGTGCTGAGGCATTATTATTTGATACACCAGAGTGTTAGCTATGAGTTGCAAAAATACTAGGTCTAGGATGAACAATCGTCCTGAGAATGAATTGGAAAGTGAGATTCCCTCCACTTTCAGAGTTGGCAAATCAGTGAAGAAAAATGTTGTTGAAGTTACTCCTAAAACTTTGAGGCAAAGGAGGAACATAAGAATGGATACTCCCACCCCCCCTAATCATGAAGAAGAAAATGTAGAGGTTGAGCATAAATCACAACCTAGATTAGGAATCTATGGGGAGTATTATTCTCAGAGTGAAAGGGTCGATGATGTCCCTAGATATACCAGAAAGATGGTTCATGGTAAGTCTCAGGGACATGAGACAAGGTCTAGATCTAAGAGTCAAGGTGAAGAGAATATGAATGCTCCAAGTGATCTGAGCTCTCCCTCATCTGAGAAACCACGTGCCCATCACCATAGAAGGGAGAGAACCATCATGGAAGAAAATTTGGAATCTGATATAACTCTTGTGGATTCTGAAGAGATTTTTGAAGAGGTGGGTGAGTTGGAAATAAAGATCCGAGAACAAATTGCCTTGAGACAAAAAAGAGAAAGAGAAAAGGAAGAAAGAATCAGACATGCTTAGATTCAATCTGACCAGTTGAAAAGTCAACTCAGAGATTTGGAAGCAATGAATGCTACTGTTGTACCTGAGAAATTGGAATATGAACCTATTGTTCAACAATTATATGACATACCAAAGTCCAAGGACAAAGGTAAACAAAAGGTAGCAACTTTTGAAATAAAGGAACCAGTAAGCAAAGGGATTATGATGGATCCCATGACGAAGTTGGACACTAAGTTGGAGAGAGCCAAAAGAGAGAGGGAGATAATAGGCAAGGAATTAGAGAAGGTTGAGCTGGAAGCTTCTGCTCTTGAAATGAAAAAGAAGATTGAATTCCTTTGGCAAACCTCTGGCCCTCATCCTACTGGTCCTGGTCCTAAATTGTCTCTGAACTTGGAAAATATTATACCATCGTCTATTGATTTTAGAGGTGCTACCACTTCAAATGCTCAAGGTAACACTTCATCTCAAAAAACTCATGTCTATACTGAAAGGTACAAACAATTTATTTTCCTTGGCATCCTTGGTTATCCAAATGAAATTCCTAAGAAGATTAGGGATAAGCTTCCTAAATTTGCTGGGAATAATGTAATAACATGTGAGGAACATCTAAAGCATTTTATGGATATGGTTGATGACTATTAAATTGCACATGATGATGTTATGATGAAATTTTTTGTGCAATCACTAACTGAGGATGTAAGGGACTGGTTTAATAGATTACCCCATGAGTGTATTGGGTCCATGGATGAGATGAAGGAATGTTTCAGGGACCAATATGGGGACAAGACTAATGAAGGGTTCATTCTCAATGAGTTCAATAACATAAAGAAGAACCCTAATGAAGAAGTGATGGAATTCAATATCAGGTTCCAAAGGGCAATGCACAAGTTGCTACAAGTAATGAGACTAGATGACAAGGTATGTCTTGCTACCTATCTTAATGCTTTTGATGCAAAAATGGGTTATTTGTTAAGAGATAAGAACCCTAGAAATATTAGGGAAGTATATAAAGTATCATTCAACATTGAGACAAATAGAAGAGTTTCTAGGAAAGTGGGCAGGAGAGAAGATTGGAAACCCACTAGGTATAATAAGAAAGAATCAGATAAACCCTTGAGTTCAAAAGCTAAGGAGGATGATAGCCTAAAATTTATTTTGAATGCTTTAAAAAATCTAAATCCTGGAGAGAGTATTCATAATAGGGTTCCAAATAATGATAAGCCTTCCTATGGCAATTATAACAGATAGCCTAGAATGCAGAACTATCCTTATACTAACCAGTGGAAGGATGAAAAACCTACTATCCCACCAAAGAAGGATAAGTCTAATGAAAAAAATCTTGACCCCCTGCACAAGACTTTTGTAAATATGTGTAGTGAAAACCCCTGGTGTGTACCTTGTTAGTCCCCACACAACCCTGAATATTGTGTTATTGCTACCAGAGTTTCTACCACTGAGGAAAATGAAGAAGAGGAAGAGGAAGAGTATGATGATAGTGGTTGTGCTATGAATTCCTCATTGTTTAATGAAGAAACATATTATCAGCCTGATGATTTCGATATACAAGATTGGGAAGTTGATAATATGAGATGCAATGCTGAAGGATGTGATGAGACCCCTATTTTGAGAAGGCCATCTGATGAAGAGATAGCTGAGATCATAGCTAATATGGTTTCACAAGCAAGGGGTGACTATGTTTTAAGAAACAGAGTGGTTGGAAATGCAGATGGCAAACCTTCTGGTATCTTTATCAAAGATACCCCAAATAGTACCAAAGGGCCACAAGAAAAGGAGAAACAGGTTGAGGGTACAAATAAGATTTTGATTAAGAAGGGAAACAAACCTATTGGCCCAAATATGTATTAAGAAAAGATGAAGACACCATAGAGTTTTGTACCTCATCCCAAAAAAGAGGACAAACCACATAGGGGAAATGAAGCTAAACTGGCTACTCAAGTAGAAGATGTGGATTGCACAAATCAAAAATCAGATATTTCTGATATGACATACACCCCTATGGATATGGGACAACTTTTGTCTCAGATAATTGTTAAAGTGCCTCTACTAGATATGATGAAGATATGAGAGCATAAGGAAAAAAATCTGACATGGGTGAAGAGTGTCAGCTCTATGAAAACTACAGAACATAACAAGAAAGTGTCAGACACCAAGGATAAATCATCAAAGGAATCTAATGAATTGGTATCAAAGATTCCTCAAATTTATTTAGATACAAATATTGTTAGCACTACTGCAGAAATTGTCCGTCCTTTTTTCCTAACATTGTTAATAAATGGAAAAATGTTGAAGAACTGCATGATTGACTCTGGAGCATCCAATATTGTTATGCCTGTAGAAGTCATGAGGTCTATGGGACTAAAGGTAGACACTCCACATGGGAGATGCCAAGCTATGGACTCTAGAGAGGTGCCTGTCATAGGTACTATTAAGGCTTTGCCTTACAAATTGGCAGCTTTCCCTAATAAAGTGTTGACTATGAGTGTATTGGTTGTAGACATTCCCCCCCAATATGGAATATTATTGTCAGGAAAATGGAGTGCATATATGGGGGGAGTATCCAATGTGATTTATCATTTTCCACTTTCAACATAAATGGTGAAAACATCAAAGTATCAAGGGAAACTAGAACACCTCATATGATAGAGGAACAAGATGATAATAACATGAATTATTTCGTGGATACTGAAATGGGGTCATTTCAAGTGCAGGAAAGTCAAACTGTAAAAGGATCACAACCTGCATTATTGTCAGAAGATGTAAATAATTTATCTCAACAATCTAACTTATGGATAATGTATTTTGATGGTGCCAGTTCTAAGGAGGGGGCTGGTGCTGGAGTTTTGTTGATATCACCCTCTGGAAAAACCTTCAAATTTTCATTTTCTCTGCTGTTTAATTGTAGAAATAATGTAGCAGAATATGAGGCTCTGTTGATAGGTCTAAGACTAGTTGCAAGACATGAAATCAAATGCATCAGGGTTATTGGAGATTCTAAGCTAGTGGTATCTCAGATTAGATCTAAACATGCATCAAAGAACCATAGATTCAAGCAATACCAAAATGCAGTATGGGATGAGATAGAAATTTTTGATGCATTTGGGATTGACTGGATGGAAAAAAGCCAAAACAGAATGGCAGATCTGCTAGCTAATATTTCCCTAAGGCTAGAAAACATTACCTTTGCTGGAATTTCTGAGATAGAAGTTCAAACTAGGCCTTCAATACCTGACAATGTTGATAGATGGCAAGTGTTTGATGATGATGTAGACATTCTTAGATTTTTGTATTGTGAGGCAGGTCTTGATAATAAAGATATAGACTTCATAAAGTATGTGAAAAACATTGATGGAAAAGATATTGTCTTGGGAAAGGAGATATTGCATCTGAAGTCAAATAAATTCCCAAAAGGACTAGTTATTTTGGAGAGGGCCTTTGATAGTAAGGACATACCTTATTTTGTAACATGTGTAAATAGATTTGGAGGAGGTTAATGTGGGAACAAAAGAAGTTCCTAAGAACTTATTTATTGGTAAGAAAATGTCACCCAAGGTGAAGAAGGATCTGACTGATCTTTTAAGGAAATACAAAAAAGTCTTTGCTTGGACATATGATGACCTAAAGGCATATAATGAGGAACTGTTTCAACATGAAATTCCATTGAAGGAAGATGTCAAGCCCTTTAGGAAAAAGCAGAGACCCATAAATCCTACCCTTAGGCCTAAGATGGAACAAGAATTTAAAAAGATGAAAGATGCTGGGATAATCAAGCCCATTAGACATTCTTCCCGGGTCTCTAATCTGGTCCTTGTTAGAAAGAACAATGGGGACATTAGGCTGTGTGTGGATTTAAGGAACTTGAACATATCTTCCTTAAAAGACAATTATGCTCTCCCAAACATGGAGAATATGTTGCAGAGGGTCACTGGATGTGAACTTATGTCTATGATGGATGGATTCTCTGGGTATAACAAGATTATGGTCAAAGAATCAGAGCAGTTCAAAACTGCTTTCACCAGGCTATGGGGAACATATGTGTATGTGAGGATGCCTTTTGGTTTGATGAATGCTGGGGATACTTTTCAAAGGGCCATGGATGTTGCATTTTCAGACTTCTTGCAAAAGTTTCTTAAGGTCTATCAGGATGATCTCACAGCTTATTCAAAAAAGGAAGAGCAACATTGTGAACACTTGGAATTTTTTTTTGAAAGAGCCTTAGAATTTGGGATTTCTCTCAATCCCAAGAAGTGCATCTTTGGGGTGAAAGAAGGTAAGTTATTAGGTCACATTGTTTCAAAAGAAGGGGTTATAATTGACCCATATAGGATAGCTACTATTGACAAAGTGCCCATCCCAAGAAATGTCAAGGGAATTTAGTTATTTTTCGGACAGGTAAATTTTCTCAGAAGATTTGTAACTAAATTTGCTGAAAAAAGTAGACCAATTTCAAAAATGTTAAAGAAGGATGCTAAAATGGAATGGGATGGGGAGGTTGTCAAGTATTTTCAAGAGATTAAGCAAGCTATTAAGGATGCCCCTGTCTTGATAATTCTTGATTATTCAAATCCAATGAATATTTTTTCATTTGCATCTTGTCACACTGTTGTTGTTGTGTTGTTACAGAAAAATGAAGAAGGGTTTGAGCAACCTATTGCATTTTTTAGCAAATCATTGCAGGCTGGAGAGCTCAAGCATGATATAACCAAGAAGAAGGCCTATGCATTAGTAAAGGCTATGAAATCTTTTAGGTGTTATTTAATAAGTGCCATTGTAGTGGCTTATGTCCCTTCAGCGGCAGTTAAGGATATCTTTACTCAACAAGAGGTGTAAGGAAAGAGATGTAGATGGATAAATAGGATTCAAGAGTTCAATATAGAAATCCAAATCACAAAGCTCGTTAGGGGGATGGATTTAGCCAAACTGATGGCTAGTAAAAACTTGGATGCTAATGACATTAATACCCTAGAGGAAGAGCAAAAAACTTTCATTTGTAACCTTGACCATTGTGACCGGTACTCTAACATTATTTATTATTTACAAAGGATGAATTGTCCACAGGGCATGGATGAGAATAAGAAAAGAACATTAAAATTGCAAGCAATATGTTTTGCCCTGAATAGAGATGAATTATGGTGGAGGAGTCCTGAAGGAATTTTATTGAAGTGTGTTGATAAAGAACAAGCAAACAGGATCCTATAGGAGATGCATAATGGAGTGTGTGGTGGCCATTACATGGCCAAGACTACTGCACACAAGATTTTGAGAGCGGGTTTCTAGTGGCCAACTATTTTTAAAGATGCTTATCAATTGGTTAAAAGATGTGATGCTTGCCAATGTTTCTCTGGTAAGCTAAAATTCTCATGTAATGTGCCCCTCACACTAGTGGAAGTTCAAGCCCCTTTTTAACAATGGGGTATTGATTTTATAGGAGAGATAACTACAAATTCCAGTGGAGGACATTCATGAATTATTGTAGCTACAGACTACTTTACTAAGTGGGTGGAAGCAATTCCCACTAAGAGAGCTACAAGTAAAGTAGTAATTAATTTTTTTACTGAAGAACATAATTACTAGATTTGGGTGCCCATAGAACATAGTCTCAGATAATGCCATGTGTTTTAAATCTAAGGAACATGTCAATTTTTGTGCTGAATGTGGTATTCAGACCTCTTACTCTGTACCTACCATCCACAAGGGAATGTCCAAGTTGAATCCACAAATAAGAGCCTCCTCAAGATTATTAAAAGAGTTTTGGATACAAACAAGAAGGCATGGGATTCAAAGTTAACATTAGTTGTATGGGAAGATAGGGTGACATCAAAAAAGGCTATTGGATGTGCACCTTTTGATTTAGTTTATGGAATTCAAGCAAGATTGCCCCAAAACAATTTGATTTAGATGTACAAGTTTGTTCAGACTTATGATGATGATATTGATACTGACATGAAATTGAGAATTGATGACCTGGTGGAATTAGATGAAGCCAGGAGGGAAGCTTCTGTGAAGAATGCAAAAATTCAATTGCAGGTGAAGAACTTGTATGACAAGAAGGCAGTATCAAGACATTTTGATGTGGGAGATTATGTTCTCATGTGGAATGCCAGGTTGGAAGATAAAGGGAAGCATGGGAAATTTGAACTAATTTGGTTAGGACCCTATATTGTCCATGAGAGGTATGGGCAAAATTCATATTTATTGAAAGAGGTTACTGGAAATATTTTAGAACTGCCAGTTCATGGACAGTTCTTGAAGTTATACTTCTCATGAAGTCTAATTATCCATGAACATTAGGATTGTATACATAGTGTGTTTCTGCAAGTGTGTTTCTTTCTGTCTTAGTTTAGTTAGTTTTCATGTTGTGTGGTAGTTTTGTTTTCCAGTAGGTTGGTATGCTCCCCCCCGAGATTCTGAATTCCTGGAACACCTACAGGAGGTATTCATCCCCATAAAGAGCCACTGTTAGGTCTATTCAAAAAAATTTCAAATATGTAATCCCTGGTCTGTTTTTGCAAAATGTCTTGTGAAGAATACTTGAAAAAACCCTTGTTTCATGTTTCATAGCATAAATTTTGGTCCTAAAACCTTAAGCGTTGAAAATGTTTCTAATTTCATGTTACTTTTTATCACTTAAGGTCATGTCTCAAATGGGTTCTTTTTAAAATGTCATGTTTATTAAGTTGTCTGTTTCCTAACCACGCGGTCACGTTTTATCCCCTAAGTCCAAAGTTCGCGAATGTTTTAATAAAATGCATTATGTGTCGTCCAAGTATTTCTTAATCTAACGATTTTCGATTTCCCTCATGACGAAGATGAATGAATTTTAACTATCAAGGGAACACACCTTTCATCCATGTGTCCCTGGAAGATTCAGTCGCAGATTGAAAAGCAAATTGTTACTCATCGTAGATCAAAGTCGATCTGAAAGCTCGTGCTTTGTCTGTAGATGAAAGATGAACGAAGGATAGCATTAATGGAAAGTGCCATTGTGACACATGTCCTAAGGTGAGCTAGAGTGTCATTAAAAAGGAAATGCTAAATGGAGGACAAGTTAGATCTAATCTAACAGCTGGCGCAAAGCCTCGTGACAAAGATGTTGTTGAGTTACTCTTCGAGGGATAGTGTCGTGATGACACGTGTCTTCAGTGGGTCCAGATATGAACGAACAGATGAAGTTAAATTGAAAGCATGTCAGATTTGATCCAATGGTTGGCGCAAAGGCTTATGGTAAAGATGCGCACACAGTAGTCATTAAGGGATTGCACCATGTTGCCATGTGGAGTCTAGTGGGTACGATAGATGATTAAATTTCTGAGTAAATGCATAGCATCTTCAATAAGATCTGACGGTTGGTGCAAAGCCTCCAATGAAAGAAGCGATGATTATAATCATCAAGGCATTGTGACATCCTGCCACATGTCTTTGCAGGATCGAAGCCACAAGTTGTAAAGGCGATTAAAGTCACTACAGATTTAGAAGATCCAACGGTCGGCACTAAGCCTTAAGTATAAAGTGTCTGATCTTTACCAATCAAGGGAAAATGCCATGATGAAATGTGTCTAAGTTGATGGGGGCCGCATAGTAATGTAGAGTTAAGTAAAGATCATACAGGTTAAGAACAATTGGACGGCTAGCGCGAAGCCTTAAGTTAAAAGTGATTGAAATTTAACTATCAAGGTAACGTGACATGCTGCCACTCATCTGGGGAGATGAATGTTGAAGAGGATTCACTATAGACCATCTGATATGGTTAAAAGCTAGTAGAATTGACGGTTCTATTTTAAAATACAGAAAGAGTAAGTTTCGACAGTTGGACGTCAAGCATTGAACTCGGAGGAGTAATGGCAAACGTGTGCTTTCTTCCCAGTTAAAGTTTAAAGTTTAAGATGATGGGATTGCTATCTTGTCGATCACTAAAAGCATTTTGCATAATTAACATCAGTTGCAGAGCGAAGTGAAATTGTGGTGATTGCGGTCAGATTTTCAAAGATTCTTATGGAACTGGTAATCCTCTGGTACTGATAATTATGGGTTGTAAGAAATCTAAGGGGATTAGTAGGGTGTGCAGAAAGAGAAAGTTTTTATTCATTGTTAGACTGTCAAACTTTAAATTCACAATGTCGCCCAGAAGAGAATTCTTTGGGAAGGTCAATTATAAGGATAGAAATGTCTGCGATGATTTGTTACAACAATTAACCATGTCAACTAATGATGCCTCTAAGACAAAAGAATTAGTCCCCAAGGATCCACACCTAAAAATTACTGAAGGGTTATATGATTTGGGTCAGTTTGTTAGGAATGCCAAGATAGGTATGACTAGTTTGGCCTTGTTTAAGGTGCTCTTTGGTCAGAGAGATGCTAATTCCCCACACAATAATGTATGGCAGTTTGACATAGGCAAGTTGGTAGTTCTTGGTATTTTTATGGATATGGACATGCTTACACGTATAGCTAGGAATTATGACAGCATATCCAGAGTAGTCAAGGACAAAAATGGGCAAGTCCTGGTAAAAGTGACTGCACAAGAGATTAGGGAGGTATTCAGTTTGAATGATCCAAACACTTGTATGGATAAGATTGATTTTGTTCAATTAAAAGAAGTTTACCAAGCACAAATGAAATACTCCAGAGAAGGGCCCCTCAAGAAATATTTTGGCACAGTTGGGGACTTAATTCTGGAAGGGCCTAACACAAAAGAACCTTTCAAACTTGATTATTTCACTTTAAAGGCCAAATGAGTTTATAGGGCTCTTTGTCAAATATGTGGAGATGATGAGCAAGTTGAGATGCCTATCCATTATATGCTAATGATGGTTGAGATTTTGCACCCCCATCTAGCAATAATTTTTTATTTCACCCCATATATTGCAGACCTAATTCATGAAGGGTTGATAGGTGTCTAGAACAAAAAGATGTCCAGACCTTTTGCATGGTAGTCCTTGTTGATGCACGTGTTTCTATACAAGGGGGCAGATTATTTTGAGGAGATGGAGTTGACAAGATTTAAGGATAACGAAATCATGCCTGTACAATTGTGGAATGCAGACATGACTTGGGACAATAAAGAGGCCAGCTACATAAATTTTGACAGGTATTTTGCTGCCAGACTCAGGACATTGTTATTGAAAGAGGACCCTGGGATTCCTGTAGCATTATCTAAATTCTTGAGGCCAAAGGAATATGACCAAGAGCTCAATATAGTACATAACTGGGGTGATGTTATCCCTTGTCCAGTGTCAACTATATTTAGGGTCTATGGTTTTAGGGGAGTGCCAAACATTTTACCCTACAGAGTGCCCCTTAAGATAGGATTGGCAGAGGTCCTAAGACAGATTGGAAGTTTGCAAGAAGATGCCCTGACTGGAAGAGGAAAAGGAACAATCTTTCCTATAATCACTATTGCCCATCAATTTATCATCACCAAGGGAGGATGGAAACACTTGCATGATTTTTTGAAACCCTACAATCTAACCACATCAGTATTCAGGTGTGTTGACCCTGAGGGGTTCATTAAAGACATGTTCAGGGAAAAGACAAAGTGTGTAGTGTTGAATCATCAATTCAACTTTTTGGAAGACATAGTCAGAAATGAATTTGACTTAATTAACCAGGAAATAAAGAAAGAAAAATGGTTGGCTTACAAGAAAAGCCTTGATTTTATTCACCATTTTGATGAAACATATGATCCTTTAAAGGATTTCCAGCCTCGGGCCTAGAATATTGAGTCACTAATGGATATGTTTGAAGAAATTATGTAGGATTTGAGCCAGAAAGGAGATAACATATTGCAAACAGAGTCAAAGAAGGCTAAAGCAATTTTGGGTAAAGTCTTCCCTATTAGAAATATCCCACAAGGAGAGTATGTAGTGTACAAATAGAGGGGATATAGCAACCAACAAGTGGGCATACCAGTGATCCTTTAGGAAAGAGGCCACTAGAGCTTAGTGCTCAAAGTTTTCCATCTCCCAAGAGGTAAAAGGTAGAAGAGGGACAACAACAACAACAACAACATGAACATGTCTATTCTCCCTCCCAATCCCCAATGCACATGGATGAACAAGCTATAGCTCAACAATTAGTGCAAATGGGAAACACTGGGCATATCTATGTTACAACTGATGAATTTCAAGAAGGAATGCCTGAAGAGCCAAAACATGCTAAATTGGATCTTACAGTAGTAGAATTTGCTGGCAAAGAGCTAGATCCATTGACACAACAAGCAAGTGAGAAATTTCTTTCTGATGACAACTTTGTTAAAGAGAGAGCATTTTTGCAATTCCTATGGAGAATTCATATTGATGAATTCAAGAATAGATGCCAAAAAAAGAAAGAGGAACAACCTGTCAAAGGCAAAGAGGAAATTGAAAATGAAATAAAATAGGAGATGTTATCTAGGTTTGAAAAGATAACTCCTGAAGAAGGCAGAGAGCTAGTCAAGAGGGAAGGAGTATTGATACTCCCTGAATGGGACGTAGTTGATGCTATTGTTTTTTATGTCATCAGGAATGAAACAAAAACAATTCATGTCACATAAGTAGAAGTACAACAAGCTTCAAAGTGTGTAAAGTTTAGTGAAGATCATGCGGCCCTGGTTATGTGGCAATTGAGAAAAAGAAACCCCATGATAACTGATGGAGATACTCAGGATGAGCATTCAAGTAGCCTTTTGGTAAGGAGAGTTGCAGAAACAAGGGTTGTTGAAGCAGCAGGTATAACTTTGGAATCTGCTAAGTTTAGTGTAAGTGTAGCCCAAAAATTAGAAGATGAACTCAAGAACCTAAGTGAAAAATTTGAGAGAGTTTTGGGTGCCTATAATTAAGAGAAGATGAAGACTATTGAATAGGTTAAAAGGATTGTTGAACTAGAAGGTAATAAATCATAAATTTTTGTCCCTCAGATGATGATTTCTCAAGAACCTTGCCATCCTTCATCATCCAGCCCATATGTCACTTATCCTCCTTCTCCTATGCCATCAAGCCTTGTTACTCTAGCATATGTGGAGATGGAAAGAGACAGATTATTTGCTGAAAGGAAAAGGCTAGAAGAAACTTCTAAGAAAGATCTTGAAGAATCTTCAACATACAAAAAAGCAGAGGAATGGGTTAAACAGAGGCACTCTGACAAAAT
Source organism: Thuja plicata (assembly GCA_018584345.1). Lineage (NCBI taxonomy): Eukaryota > Viridiplantae > Streptophyta > Pinopsida > Cupressales > Cupressaceae > Thuja > Thuja plicata. The sequence goes on from MU226618.1 coordinate 718,592, forward strand.
ATACTCTGGCCTCTCAAGATATGCTAAAAAGGTAAATCTTGTTGATCTTTATTTGTTGGGAAAAGGGGTTTTTAACATTATCAATGAATATGATGCAGACAAAGATCAATGGGGTCTGGTCATGGACACATGGAAAGGAAAAAGGATTGAGGTGAAATCATTTTATTCCATGTCCAAAAAAGAGAATAATATTGATATTGTTTTGACTAGAACTCACAAATGTTTGAAGTTAATGGCGAACCTTGATATCTAAAGGAATACCTCATCAGAAAAGTAGAAACCTTGAGGAGAGAATTTTCAAAGGATAGGTATGAAAATTACCCTAACATGTTTAAAAAAGATGATGATATAAAGAATGAGGCGCTATGGTTAAGACAAATAAAATAAACAATAAATGCTTGGACACATAGCATCATTACCTTGGAGGGCACACTTTTATTTGTTTAAAATATAAATATCATTAACAAAGCCAGGGAATTTTTTGAGTTCTAGAAGGGAGAAGTTAAGAAGGCAAGTGCTAGCTAGGGTGAGATCGTCAGCAAGAAAGATGAAATCATTGGTTTTAACTGGCCAAGTGATGAGGTGTACACTTCTTGGAAGGACAGGTACACAATTGTTGATCTAGGTGAAGATGACAAAATGCAGATGGACAAAGAAGCCCAACAAGATGGTTGATACAGTTGAGAGTAAGGATCCTACATCAACAACATCAAGGACAACAGACTCTAGATGGCTCACACCGAACAAATTTGAAGCAAATGCAAGTACAAAATGGTCAAAAGACAAAACGTGCCAAATATCTATTGTAACAAGAGTGGTTATCACCTCATTAACCATTTTGTCCTTTTAGTGAGTCATTAATTTTGTCCTTGTTCCAATTGATCTGAAGCTTGTTGCAATCCCAATCTATAAAAGGATTCCCAAGATCATTGGAAAGGGCTAGAAAATTTGTAATGTAAACCATTCTGTAAAGTTTTCAGTTAAGAGGGGAAAGATAGTATAATTTCTACTAGATATTGTAAGAAGTAAGAAATAAATAGTTGAGAGATCTTTTGCAGGTTATCTCTGAGTATTTTTGTATACTGAAATGAGTTTTTATGAATATAATATAAAGTTCCAAATTCCAATCTCTCTTGTGTTATGTGTCATATGAGTTATGAATTTTCTGATTCAATAGCATAGTTTTTCTGTGTTTGTGTACTTACTTGAGAGTTATGATCTAGGATCAAATTAAATTAGGCTCTGATTTATGCATAGATTCATCTGACACACTGCAAGGATTCTATCAGTAGTATGGGTTTTGGTGTCATAGTATTAAAATTTGAAGTCGTTGGCAAACATTAATTTTAGTATATTGTATCTGAGTCAGAGTATTGCCCAAATGGATAAAGCACTGATATGAAGCTTATAAGTTTTATTTTACTGCATAACTAGTTGCACATTGGCTATTTTTTCCTAAATGAAAACATCTTAAAATCCATTAAGTATTCATCTGTATAAGTTTTTAATATTTTTCTATCTCGTACTTCATCTTATTGTTGATGTTCAATGGGTAGTTAGCAAATTACCTAGTATCTTCCGGTCGTGTTGAGACATTATGAGATTACTGCTTGATAGTATCTTTAAAGACATATCATAAGGTATTGCAGGGTAACCCCCCTTGGTGTAGCAGGGCCTAAAGTGTAGAAGTATTAGGAGAGTGCTTGTTAGTTGGTCCTTTTCTTGCATGAGCATACATTTGGAGGTGGCTCCTCTATAAAAGCATTCATAAAGGGAAGAGGTTGTTGTTATTTCTATTACAACATAAAAAAGAACCAACAAGTCCCTTAGATAAAATCTATAGATTTTCTTCAAAGTGATAGTTTGGTGTAGCATTCCTAATTCAGATTCATAGTTCTTATTATCAATTGGTCTTTTCATCTTGTATGGTTAAATTCAATTGATTTTGGCCACAATCAATCGGTCTGTCATTTTAAAATTGATTCAGTTGAGATAACTATGAATTAACTTAAGTTATATGCTCATTTCATAACACCTCTAAAGTGATATGTTTCTTGTAAACTATCTCTAAGGTTGTAGAAAGGATTGGGATGATCTTGACTCTATTGCCCATGAGAAAATAAGGCATCGGTCTACATACATATTGGATTATGGCCATTTAATTCATTGTTCATAGTTTTGAGATATTCTATCCATCTGTACTTTTCAATTCATATATATACAAACATTTTGAAGCATCCCAGTTAGCATTTTATCACATATTGATTTTTAGTTAAGGTTTTCTTTCAATTGCTTTGCCACACTTGGAGGAAGAGAGTGTTGAAGTTTTTCTCGTCTGCTATAAAAAGCCTTGAAACTTGAAGGATAAGTTTAAGGTGTAGGCCTACCAGCCTTGGTTCTATAGAAGGTTTAAACTTGATTTGGTTAAAACCTTGTTAGTTGGCCAGATCACTTGGGTTTCGCATCATTGGATTGGCAAGTCTATAGGAAATCCAATCTGTTGATTTGAGCACTGTATGCACCCTAAAATGGTCGCCTAGACTATGGGCCCCCATTTATCAATCTATCATTTTATCAAATTCTTGAATCAATGGTTTGGAACATTTTCAATTCAAATCAATTTCCTTGATCAAATTGTAATTAATTCAATTATTTCAATATTTCCTAAGGTTTTATCATTTTTATTTAATTAAAAGATTTAACCTCCCTTTTAATTAAATAAAATTTATCTTATTTAATTAAATTAAATTTCTCCCTTTTAATTAAATAAAATTCATCTTATTTAATTAAATTAAATTCCTCACATTTAATTAAATAAAACTCTTCTAATTTATTTAATTAACAGAAAACCCCTCTTTTAATTAAATAAATAAAAATCCCCACTTAAAGCACTTTATTTGATGAAAAAGGAAATAAATTAAATAAAAAACTCTTTTTCTTCACATCTTTCTAAGTGGTGGGCTTTTTGCTTTTAATGAGCACATGGATCAATCAAGATTTAATCTCCACCATTGCTCATTTATTTTTACCTCTTAATCTCAGCCGTTCACTTTTCTTTATAAGGAAACCTCTCCTTCTCATTCTCATATATAATTTTTAGGTATTGTTATGTTGCAGGTTTGGAGAGCAATTTTGGAGGAGAATTTGAGCACTTTGGCTTGGATATTGCAACTTCTCTCTTCTTGTCTTTTTCTTCTTGCATCCATGGCTATTCATGTAGATTAGATTCATATTAGATTAAATTCATATTTCCTTTCATAGAATAATCATGCATTGCTATCATTTAGATTAATTTCCTTTCATGCAATGCAATCATATAGAATAGTTGTCATTTTCATGCATTGAATCTCTCATTTCATGGCGTACTTGCATAGGCACACTAGGTTAATCTGAGGGCCTCCATCACAAACCTTTGCACTCCATGACTAGAGAGCTATGAGTCGATATTTGAGGTCTCATTCTTGAGCAACCTTGAATGGAATGACTCATAGAAGTGTGACACATTTTTGGCACCCACCGTGGGGCAACCCACCTTTACATGCTATTTTTTGTTGTTTTTGCAGCTAAGCCCCTTGTGCAGATTTGCTTGGAGACAAAAAAACCCTAGATTTTCAAAGATTTGATCATATCTCCTAAACAGCTTGGAGTTTCAATCTGAATTTTTTTTGCAGGTTGGCAACATATCAGAGAAGCTTCAGTAAAAAATTTATAATTTTCTGAGATCTGACCCTAGGGTTTGCATAAGTTGAATATACATTGCATATCTTGTTTGCTTGTCTTGCTTGTTGGAGAGTTCGTGGCTTGCTTTCGCGGAAAAGCTCAACAAAAGAAACAATAAGGTAAAATCTACTAAGCGCGTTGCTTTGGACTTGATGTATTTTGTTTCATCTCTATAACATTTGGATTTTGGAAATAAAAATAAACCTCTCATGTGTTTAGCTTGAGTGTTTCTTGCTTTCATAAATCACATTTCCAATTGGTGCTCTAAAGAATGGACCTAGATTTTCTTTCTTGCATATATGTTTCACATAGTAATTAGGCCCTATGAACACTATTTGTGGTAATCTTGAGAGAGTGAGCTTCATTCACTTGTCTTACATGTGAAGCTCTTCTTGATAATATATCCCCTTGTATGTAGGGAAGGATTTGTCATTACTTCAAACTGGGTTTAATCTTTAACTTTGATTGGTACTTTCTCTCTTCAGATTAGTGGTCATTGTTGTTGATATACAAACCTTGGGTGAGGTGATTTAAAATCAGTGGGTCAATTAATCTTGCTTACTATGTTTGGGTGAGGTGAAGAGGCTAGAGGATTATGCTCTTTTCCCTTTTGGGAAAATCAGAAACTTGGAACCCTTGAATCTGAACCAAGTCCCCATGTGGTTCATATTGTGAGTCTTCCTTGTTAGAGAGGGTTAACCATAGTGGACATTCCTTTTATTGGGTAAACCACATGGACGGAACCTCAAGCAGTAATAGCCATTTTCACCATGGTAGCAACAACCGCTATATAAATGTCCTTGTGGAAGAAATCTCCACGGGTGTAGTTTCTTGTGGGTTGTCAAATCTCCTCAACAGCTCTTGATTGATTAAATTATCAGACTATGTCAAAACCTCGGTGCGCTGGGATTGGATTTCACCCACTTGAGATTGCAAAAGTTGCAGAGTTAAACCATTACTAAGAACCACAGTGCAACCAACTTTTTATTCTTTAGGACTATGTGCGTGATTGGAAAACATTTTGAGAACATACACAAGTAGAATATTTAGGGAGTAGAATGATGATACTTTGAGTAGAATACTACATCACTATTCTTGATCATGCGCAAGGTTGCTTTATCCCTTGCTCATTGTTTGAAGACATTTTTGAACTCCCCGATTGCTGTCTTGCGCGCCTAAATGATGATAAAAATTTGTTAATGCATCTAGTTGGTCAATTAAAATGAACAAATATGAGTTCTCGAGTGATAAAAACTTCAATAGATCTCCCCAAAAGTGCTATGACATGTTGCTCAACATCCAAATGAACGTAAATGGTATCAAGTTGCACAAAATGACACTTGGTCTTCTTTCTTCCACATCTCCCATGTCTTCCTAGTCTTCTATTTCCATCCTTTCTCTTCTTCCTTCGCGCTTCTTCCTCTTCTTCCTAAGACCTTCATGTTTATTTTCCTCTTATTATCTAGTCTACCTTCTTCTATTCATCTCTTCTGTCACTCCCATGCTTGATTCCTCCTCTTCCAGAACCATGAATTTCAACTATCTTGTTATGGAACCTCTCTTGAAAATAGATTATCTTGAACTCATTTCACAATTCGAAGAGTGGTGTTCCTCTAAAAATTGCATGGATGATAAATTAAGGAAAAAAATAGAAAAAAAAAGTGAGTGAATCAGACACCTTTGCCAGGATCATACACATGATCTACTCACAATCTATTTCTTCCAAACATCTTTCATCTTCTAAATCTACTCATCTTTCCTCATCATCCAAGTCTTCTTCTTCCACTATATCTTCATCTTCCTCTTCTCCATGATCTCGTTCTTCTTCTACTTCTCCCAATAGTCTTACTTCTCCTCTCAAGACATACCATAATGAGCAACATGACAATCCTTGTGATACCTCTTCCATGAAGAGTGACACGTCCACTTATGATGACCATGATGACTATTATGACTCTCATGACTATGATGACTATGATGATGGACAATATAGTGATACCTATGACACCTTTGTTCCTAAGAGTCCTCCTCATCGTGTGCTTGTTTATACTGGTAAAGGGTGTTCCCATTGGATATATTGTGATGGTGATCCATATGACTCTTAATTTGAACAAGACTTTGATGAGTTTTGTGAAAAATACCATGCTTCTATTGAGGAAGAGAAACTTCACCGCACTGATTTTAAATGGAAATATCATAAGAGTTTCTCCTCTAAGGATTCTCATGCTGAAAATAAAGACTGCACTCTCAAGCAAGATCATGTTACTGATGAACCTTTGTTTTGTGATGATTCCCTTCCATCCTCTACTTCTTCCAATACTTATACATCTCCTAAAGTTGCCCAATCTTCCACAAATCCTTCATCCAACAAAGGGCCTAATGCTTTTCATGTCGTTCCCTATAGTTATCCTCAAGGGCTACCTCTTAAAGAAACTCAAGCTAACTTCACTTGGCTGCAAATACTTTCAATAATGCTAAACCTAAAGATCCTAAGCCTTTATATTCTATAATGCCTACTTTAGCTAATCCTTCCCCATATCTTCCCATCTCCCATAAAATTCCAACATGCTTCCTTGTTCTAGAAGTGGCTCCATGTCAAGAGGACTCTAAAAATGACAAAGAAAAGAACATAAATAAAGATCAAGATCAAGAAACCTCCATGTCATCCAATCCTTTTCATGATGTCTCTTATCTATTTCATGGTTCTTTTGATCTCGCACGCCCTTTCTCATTCATTCCACCATGTCTTAAGTCTTCGCCTAAGCAAGATCAAGTTACTACTTACACCATTGAGCTTATTGATAATCAAAATAACCTTACCCCACTTGCGCTTTCCAAAGATGATACTTCCATTAAGGTTATTAAAAATGGTGTTGTTACTTCCAATATTAAGCCTATTAAAAATCAAGAGGAACATTATGCGATTATGCTATCCAAAGATCCTTGTCAAGATCAAAGTCTTCCATCTTCTTGTTCTACCACTCTGTGTTTGCTTCCACTTTCTACTCTTCCTAAGTCTTTCCAAGATTCAAACAATCCTATCAAAGAAGGTGCTCCTGTTCAATATGTTCACAATCCTATTGAAAATCCTAATGCTCACTCTAAAGATGCTGATGTCCTTGGTTTTCATATACACGCTGATGAACTTATTGATTATCCTTTTGCGTCTTCCACGTCCATCCTTGGACCTCCTCCACCAATACTAAGGGCTTCACATTTTCCTTCCATCTTGGGTCCTTATGTCACTTCACTTTCCCCTCCTAAC